>JACDJE010000220.1:5630-66822 GCA_016647715.1 Pavo muticus | reverse complement strand
TTTTTTTTTTTTTTGTTAAAGGGTTGTTATTTAGTAGCTGGATGCGACAATAGCCGGATACCCATATATCCGCGGATATAAACATTTATATCTAAGCACATCTACGGGGGCAGACGGGAGGCGTTATGCATTGCGGGCAGCCCCAGCCCGGCACTTGACCTGGCGGGCCGGGCCAACCTTGCCGGGGCGGGGCCGGGCCGGGGGTCACACGCGGGCAGCGCCCAGCAGAGCTCTCGGTGGGAGCAGGCAGCGTGCTGCGGGAATGCGATGGAAACTTCCAGATCCCAGCTTCTGCAATGCATTTCTGCCCAACTCGGCCCAAGCTGGCCGAGTTCCTTTTTGTTTTTTTGCTATTAAAAAATGTTCTGGAAGTGTTTGCACAACTTTACAAAACGTCTTTCGCTTTATTCCTACCTTAGCATCAAGTTTCTGCGTTTGGAAACATGAGAGTATTTCCAGTTTCAGTGCTGCTTGACATCAGAGCGCTTCATAAGGAGCTCCCAGTGCCCACTGAGCGCCCCTTCCTATAGGCAGGTGATGCTTCCCAGGTAGAAGTACCTGGGAGAAGGCAGGAGCTGAGCTGTGCCCTGCACTGCCCACAGCATCCACCCCCTGGGCTGCAGGCTCCATGCTGCTCACCCAAGGGCCCTGTCGAAGACTCCAGAAATTCTCCCTGGAGCCTTTTTTTCTACTTCCAGTGTTAAGAGCGCTGTCTCTCTCCTAACTACTTACTTAAGCATCTTTCATTTCTAGGAGGCCTTCAGATGCTGGAAAATGTACAGTGTTTGAAGAGTTATCTTTTCTGCTGATGTGTAGAAAGAGCAGGAGCATGAAGACGCTTCAAAAAGTCATTATCTATAAAAATAAAGCGGTTTACTGACACTGTTATGCGGTGAAGATACAGTGCTTAGTGACAGCATGCCAGTCATCAACAGGTTCCCAGTACGTTTCCCCCTGAGACTGTTAGAGCGATAACGATGGCCATGCCCATAGCCAGCTGCCTCTGAAACAAAGCCAACAGCGTGTGCGTTACTGTACCCTACCTGTTGTGTCTGCCTTTGGCACAGCTCCTTACTCTGCGAAGGGATCTCCACCTGTGACCCCCGAACCTCCACTAAGTCGCACTAGTCCCTTGTAAAGCCATTGTTAGTTCTTGGGGTAAGGATGTCTATACATAGTGAGCACAGAGGAAAATAATGGAGAAGTGGTGTACAAACAAATTATGCTGAGATGGACACTCTCAGTTGGTAAGAATGCAGCATTGCATGACAAGTTACCATTTTGGTACCACGTGGTTGGTTGTGAACTCATTCCCAGTAAGATCCTGGGGGTGACCGCGTGATCCCCTGCAGTCAGTTGGAGCAGCGGAGTTGCCTCGCGGCCTTGCAGCTGCTCCCAGCAGCCTGGCAGCTCTCAGGCCAGCAGTTTGACACCCCTTTGCATTCCGTTCACTAAAACAAACTCCACCACTTTGTTTTCAGTGACCCTACTGCTTTTTCTTCTTCCTTTAAGCATCCTTTTCAGAGCAGCTCCCCACTGCTGTCTTCCCCTCTTCCCTCTTAGAGGTGACGCTATTTACTTAACAGTTCTATTTTTCTCTGCCAGAACTTCATTGCAGTCTCCCCTTTGTGGAATCCATACTTGTGACCATTTAAATTCATTTCAGGCTAGAACTTGGCATAAAAGTTCTGGCTTCTCAGCCAGATTTGAATTACTATATTTAATTTATACTCAGCTCTTAGACCTTTTTTTTTTTTTTAGATGAGAGTGAAGATAGAAATAATTTTGTTGTGGATCCAAATGGTGGCACCGTGCTGTACCGACTTCCTATCTTGTCTTCATTCCACTAGCTTTTCACAAGGACGTGCTTTCGAGACATGACTTTAGAAAGGTGTTGCTTTACAATCTTTTTAAAAATGAGTTATTTCAGCATAAAACTATGTAAAAATTATGCATTGCGGGTGCACAATGGTATTTTTATTGCATTCTTAGATACGGCTCACTGAATGGTAAAACCAATTTTCATGTGATCTTAAAGAGGGCAGAAGTCTTTGTCATGCTTTGAAAAATAACTTTTGCACAAATTTGTTTATTGGAGTTATTAATTTCTGTGAATATTCAGGCAGTGCTCTGTTGGCCTTAGCAGCGACAGAGAAAGAATGACAAGCAGATTTTATTAAACTAGATGACGTTGGATGGCTTACATTTCCTTTCTCTGTTCATCAGTTTAAAAAAAGAAAATGCAGTGCTGCATTGATACCAGTTCTGTTGTGTGAGTCCAGCTGAGGAGTTGCTCGAGGACATCTTTCTACCACGTCAAACTTCAGGGTTTTTACTACTCCACTTTTTTACTGCAGTGCCCAGCACGGTGGACTGTGTCAGAGATATTGGTAATACTAAATCATCACAGAATCATAGGATGGCCTGGGTTGAAAAGGACCACAATGATCATTTTGTTCCAACCCCCTGCTATGTGCAGGGTCACCAGCCAGCAGCCCAGGCTGCCCAGAGCCACATCCAGCCTGGCCTTGAATGCCTGCAGGGATGGGGCATCCACAGCCTCCTTGGGCAGCCTGTTCCAGTGTAACTAAGGTAATATTATTTATAGCAGCAGATGCATGTACCATAAGGTGACTCCTGTGGTAGATTCTGTCGTCTTTGAATAGCTGCTAGTTAAAGATGATGATGTGTCATCCTTTGGATTGGATGTAGTTTTCCAATCTTTTGCTTCTAGACAGTAATTTACAGCTATGGAAAGTTAGGGAAAATCACACTTAGCAGATCTTAAGAAGGGAGGCGACTGCTTGCTGGCCTGGGTGATTTAAGAGGAGAGATTGGCTGCGATGGAAGGATCCTAGAGGAAAGTGTGTGAAGACCTGTAGTGGCATCCAGTAGGGCATTGTGGGAGCACGTGCTGTTTGGCAGCCAAGGTTTGAGAGAGCATTGCCATTTTTTAAAACTACAGAAAGATGCCCAAATAAAGGAAACATCCACATTTTCCTCAGTTCTTCTCATTGGAGATTTGAGAATCTGTTTATGCTGAGGTAACTGGCTCCTTTGCAAGGCTGTTTTCTCTATTAGCTTATTTTCTCTGAGATTCCATTTGAAATGTGTGTGTAAAAAAGCACAGCGATGGGTAGACAGGGAGCATTTTAATCAGTGCAGTACGACAGTGTATCCCCTAGCCGTCAAATAGTTGCAATGTGATACCTAAGTAATAAGCTGCACTGCTGTGCAAGAGGGTAAAAAAAGACCTTAAAAACAGCAATAAAAATCTGCTGTGTGAAAAAGATAACATCCAGATCTTAAAACAAGGTTAAGATGAAATCTGTTTGTCCGGGAGCATACGTGCAAGCAGGTCTTTGCACTGTAAAGATGGGAATTATGAAGAAAGTATGAGAAATAAAGTTTTCTTTGAGTGTTTTGCCCCACGTTAACAAATTGCCATGGCACGATAGCAGTGCTGCAATAATTATGTCACTATTTTTCATTGGTGATAGATTATTGTTGGTAATTCATCATTGTAACGTATTAATCCTGGTGTTAGTTTTTAAACAGAACAATCATATTAGCAGCAAACGTGTCATATTAGTGAAAATTAACAAAACGATGAAAAATTGCTGCCAAGGCTTTGGGGCTCCAGCACTGCAAGGAAATCACTTCTTTCCAATCCAGCAGTTTTTCAACCAGCTTATATTTTGCTGTAAAGATACACAGTCAATCCTATGGTTTTCTCTGTCCAAAAGCTAGAAGCTGTATCAAAATATTCACGCCGTCCTCTTAATGCCACGTGTGTGTATTCTTTCGTGATCCTAATAACTGTACGTTCTGCCTTTTAAAAGCCGAGTGCCATCATTCACAACTCCTGGCATGAAGCCGTTGGAGGCCATTAACTCTCTTTTTGTTGGGGACCGTGAGTCTGTACAGTCCAGCATACTTCTAGAGTGCAATACAGCTGCCCTTCTGAAGGATTAAACTGCGTCTCCCCGAGAGGCGCTCATCTGTGAACCTGTTTCACGTGCCTCCGACCGGTCACTCGCAGGATGATTTTGTTTTGTTGGAAGATAGATGGCTGCAGGCCTCTGTGAGCATGCTCCTCCCCAGCTCTTCATCCCATCCCTTTATACTTTCAGCATCTATGTTTTCTGATGTGGTATCTCTGCCTCATATAGAAAGATGATCTATGGATTTCCCTGAGATGCCTTACAGTAACAATGGGAATCAGATAACAGGGTTACAGACGGGGGTTTCCTACTCCCTTTCACACGACCATCTGGTGCCTCAGAATCAAGATCAAACATCACCCAAGCCCTTGGAATCCTATTGGGAAGTGGAGTCACTGGGTTTGCCTACTTCCTTGTGGAACCAGGAGGGAAGTCTCCGTCTCTTGTCTGCTTAAAAGGAAGTGAAACACAACATTTTTCCCCATTTATGCAACTGCTTTGAGTTTGTTGTTTCCTAATTTAAAAGGCAGTTCCTTCAGCTTCCGTCTACTGTTTTAATGGAAGATACAAGTAGCTTTAATGTGATTAACTACAAAATGTCACGTTGAGATAGTCAGTGGTCAGACTGGGCAGGCCTTTTATTCAATAATTGATTGCACCCAGTAAATGTAAATGAAATGGTAAATTTAGAGAGTTTTCAGATTGACTAAATGCCTTTTTATTCAGGGGTCTCGGGGCAAGATCACTGTCTTTGAACATGTGATCTACCAGTGCAAATATTTTGGGGGTTTAGAAGCACAATCGGAAGCAGAATTCCCATATATCTCTAACAGTCCTCGGTCTGGTTGTGACTACAGCTAAAACACATCTCCAGACAAAATCACTTCCACTATAAGCCAGAAGCATCCTAGGGGAACCAGAGAGCTGAACAAGGCTGCACTAGCCATAAACACGACCCACACATACAATAGGGTTAATAACGATGACCTTATTGCAAAGATTAATTAATGCTTATAAAAAGCTATTATAAACTGCTATTGTATTAGTTAAGCCACAGCATCTCTGTGAGAAGAAGTAAGTGTGTGCAATGGTGGCACCAAGGCTGAGCTTTAGTGGAACAAGGTTCCCTGGGAAATATCCATGTCGATGTCGGGACCAACTTCACAATGACCCCAAAGTCCATCTCCACTGACTTTGCCCTGAAAGTCTCTCAGCTTCTCCCTTGGCGACAAGTCTGTCTAGGTTCAGAAGTGCTGCCTGAGCTCCCGGATCTCTGCTGGGGCTGTCCCCTCTCCCCACCTTTCCCACTCATGTGTGCAGCACTCGCCCAGGCACAGCACAGCTCATGCAGGGGGCCAGGATGTCAGCCAGCGCTGGTCCCTGCACCCCCTGCTCTGCATTTCCCTTCCTTGCTACTCAGCTGCTTCTGTGCATTTTTCTTAGCAGCAAACGAGCCATGGGGGGAGAAACAAGTGACTTAGGTGACCTCCCCCTGGTATGTGAGCAATAACAGGGAAGTAAAGTTGGTATTTTACTGTCTCTTTTCCGGAATTTAATTTTTCATATAATTCTGAGCTTTTAAGGTGTTGCACAAAAGAGTGCTGCAAGCAGCTGTAGCACTTCGAAATGAGGAACTCCCCCGCAGTGTTTATGAAGTTGCGCATGTATTGTGGCACTGATTTTAATACAAAACATCAGATTGACATCCAATCTACACATAACATGCATTTGACTGACATGGGCATTTATTATACATTGATGTGACATATGCCTAGCATAACAACAGCTCTGACTGACAACAGAGTAAGAAAGGATTTGTGTTATCAATGCTTGGTTCAGTACATTTCCATCCTTCCCTATATAGTAGTAATAATTGTACTACTCATATGAGAAGATATTTTTGGAGTAGTACAGCGCTGCAAATTGGCCCAAGTGGCACTTAAGTCCACAGTAGAAAGAGCAAGAGGTCTTTTTAGTCTCTAAGCATTTAGAAAAGATAACATAACTAGAGCTCCAGTGAATTGGAGTTGTCAAAATTCACACCTAAGAGAGAGGGGGTGTTGGGCCTGTTGCCAGGAAACAGCATCTGGTATCACATTTCTAAAAGGATGCATGCATATGAATGCAAGTGGGAGCTGCAGCATGATAAATCCATCACAGAAGCTGCACCTCCTCACGTTTGTGTTGTGGCACCCACCCATACGAACTTCCTTGCCCCCAGTCCTTCATAACGCTGCACTCGTCAGCCAGGGACATGTATGCAGTCATCTGCTGGAACAATTCCAGGTTCATCTTCGTAGCATGCCCTGTGCTTCAGAATACGCCCAGGGCCAGAAAACAAACTTGGCTGCTCTTTGTAGCATTTGACTGCTTGCACAACATTTCACTAACATCCTGGCTCAGTTTTGAGGCTCTACTTGGACATGGTTTGAGGGGTGGCATATGGGAAGAACCACTCCCGCAGTGTTGTGTGGACAGGATGGCAGGAAGATTTTTCCAAGACTGCTGAGTTCCTTTGCTGGACAGAATCCTCCAGAATGTGTTCTGGTAGAGCCAGGCAAAATCTTTCCAGGAAATTCAAGTCCCTGGGCTTGCTTTGCTCTCCTAATGGTGGTGCAAGCAGATGAGCGAGAATTGCAGTTCATTCTCAGTACAGTGTTCAGGGCCAGGCTGGATGGGGCCCTGGGCAGCCTGGTCTAGTGTTAAATGTGGAGGTTGGTGGCCCTGCCTGTGGCTGGGGGGTTGGAGCTTCATGATGCTTGAGGTCCCTTCCATCCCAAGCCATTCTATGATTCTATGATTCTATGATGGGCCTTAATGCAGAAAATGCAGACCGCTACTTTCTATTTTTTTTCATTAATTCCCAAGTAATATCTTTCTTTGTTCAAAAATTAAACATCCAAACGATATTCCCCAGTCAGGTTGTAATTCAATATATAATTCATATAATTCAGGTTATGTGTCTTTTTTTTTTTTTAATTTAAAGTGCCAAATATCATTTAAACTGATGGGAAAAAGGGAACTTAGGAAGTGAAAATGTGAAGGCCCTGTCCTGAAGAAGGAAAAAAACTCATTTTTAAACTTATTGCCTCCCTGCTTCCTCACTTAAGAGAATAGCTGTTGTATGGCAAAAGCAGGTCCTGAAAAGTTTCAATTGCCAAAGTAGGTGTTAGCTCAGGGTAAAAGAGGAAAAGCTGCTTGAGGGAGACATACAAGAAATTAATGTTCCCACAAATTATTTCTTGCTTTGTATTTGAAAGACCTTTTATTTCAGATGGCCCTTGGTCATGCAACTGTTCTGTGAATAAGTAGGGAATTGATTCTATGGAATGCCAATCCGTGGCTCTACGTGCACTGCATTTATTTTTTAAATGAAGCCTTGGTATACTATTCTGCTTTATTTATGATTTTATTTACTAATTTTAATTACATTTACCTTGGGTGTTTGTAATCTTTTAGGCTGTGCTGTGTAATACGGCACCTGGGTACTCCTGGGCAGGAGAGTGTGCATGGGCACCTCTTCCGAATAGAGATTTTGTCATTTATTATGTACAGGTACAAGTTTGTCATAATATTAGGGGTTTTATGCTCCTATTTACACCAGCATAGACGTGGAATAGTTCTCTCATACTAAAGGCATTTTGATTGGGGAATCGTTACTTTGTATTATAGTCTGTTAATAGCTGGATGGGACAATATTGCATTCCATGTTAGAAGGCGCTGCTTTCAGTCAGGCCATCACTGCCAATACATCCATCTCATGATGGTAATTAGCAGGCTGATGCTGGCCTCCTTCTAGTTTCCTGCAAATTAAAACAGTTTCTGTTTTACGGATAGCAGCGGTGGTGATGTTGAAAATGACAGCAAGAAAACTATGCCATAACTTAACAATTTCTCGAATATGGTAAACTGAACACCATCCCTGTCACTTACATGCATGTTAGATAACAGACAAGCAGGGAAGCAATAATTTGGGGCAACAAAATCTAGCTGCAAAGATGACTTAAATTTTTGCAGACAAAATGCAAAGTAACTTATGTAAATATTTTTGAGAAGTTTTAGCTGAAAGTGAAGAATTAGCAAATACATTTTTATGATAACGCTTCAGTTCTTCCCTGCAGCAGTCTGCTAAGCTCTGGGCCAGGGAAAGCTACTCTGCTATAAATCTAATGCATTCAAAAGGGATTCAGACTCTCTAATCAATTTCAGTTTAATCTTAAGAGAGTTCTCAAGCTAACTTTGCTATAGAGAATGTGTACCATACAATACACATTAAAAGCACCCCTTTGGATGAGTATCTGAGGGCTTATTCTGTTCCATTGAAGTTAGTAAGAGCTTTTCAACTGATTTCTGGACGTACAAGTTTCAGCTGGAGAGTGTAGAAGACTGCTAAGTAATTTTTTGCTCTTTAAGACTACAAAAAGAAATTTATTTGCTCAGTGCTGCAGTTCAAATGTATGAAGATCCAGTCCTACGAGCAGTGATTTCTTTGAATGCTGTTTCAGTTGCTCGTTACACTCTGGGATCCACTGTCTTGCGTTAAGATTCCTGGTGCTGATTGGAGAACGCATGTGCTAATATGAAGGGTTGAAAATCAGAGTTATTATGAAATTTACCACCTCAGTACAATGCATGGAGCTATTGCCACTTGCCAGTCCTTTGTAACATACAGTAAATGTTTTCTCTTTATTCTGCATATTTGCCCGGAGGTGACTTCTGGAGATGCAGATATCAAAGATTACCCGGACGGTTTTGTTGCATTTTCAGTTTTAAATATGAATCGCAATATGATAGGTGCACTGTCATGGTAAGAACTGTCCAACGCTTAGTTTGCAAACATCATTTATTAAAATATTTGGAAATAAGTAGCAATTGATGCTCTCTGAATATGCTACTTTCGTGCTAATTGTCAGCAATGATCCCTATAGCAGGGGGGTTGAAACTAGATGGTCATTGTGGTCCTTTTCAACCCAGGCCATTCTATGATTCTATGATTACCAAAAACAGGTCAACTAATTTTTAGTGCATGTGAAGATTTCAGTTTAGAGCTGTGAGGACAAGAAGGTGTTGTGTGTTTCATGGGAAGTAAATGCATTTCCTTGCAGGGTGAACAGTGGTGGAGTGTAGTTTACATGTCTCTTTCTACATAGGTGTTCTAATATCCTGCTCTGATTTTCAGATTGTGTTTACAGTAATTTTGTTTACCAAGATCCACATGGTTAATTAGGATCATTCAAATTCATTATGAGTGTATTTATCTTTAAATCAGCCTTTCTCTTGCTTTCGCATGCAGCTTTACATTTTCTGAGATTCAAGTTCTGTTTTGGGCAAATCATATTTCCAGCTCTTTTGTGTTATTTGGGCTGGTTTTGTCTAACATGATTAAGGATGTCAGAACCAATACTTACTCAGTCCATTAGTTTGGCAGCTGCACAGAAGGCCACCATCTGAGAAGTGGGCTGTGCTGGGGTCAGCAGAGTTCGGGTGTGCTGCAGAGATGATGTATTCCTGCAGAATGGGGAGATAAGATTTACGATGACCTGCTCTGTGGCCTGGTGAAAGTAACAGAAAGCTCCTGCTGCATACCTGCATTCTGTAGGCTGATGTACACAGGGGGGGTAGTGATAGCTCTAAAGAAGCTGTTTACCTGCTCTTCACCCAAAGCATTTCCAGCACCAAGATGTTTCAGAGAAATGGGGCAAAAGGTGTTTCTTAGAGAAGGTAAAAAATCTAGCTTGCAAAGCACACAGAAGAGCTTCAAATTCCACAGGGAATTAGATGCAAGGAAGCAAGAATATCCCAAAGTGGATAGAGTTTTGTGCTAAATCACACCATCTCCCTCAGCTCCTGTATCAACACAACTAAAAGTATATAGGCACACTGGGATTTTACATCAGTGTGGTGCTCATGAGAGGGCGAAATTAACAATAGCATGACATGATGACCCCTGAAATCACCATAATGATTTGAGGGATATTATGGTGTAGCACCTTGAAATATGCTAGCAAGATGGAGATGTGAAATTGCTGCAAAGCAGAGAAGCCCTATGGTGAGTGCATTGCAAGGGGCTACAAATGCAATTTACTTTTACAGTTTACTTTACTATTGCAATTCACTCAACTTCCTCTGGAAAATAAGTAAATGAGCCAAAAAATCAGCTCTTCAAAGATCCTTCTTACATATGTCAAAGAAAGCTGCCTCTTGAATACAGTTTTGGGTACTTCACTAGAACCGTCAACACAGATTGGTAATTGAGATCTCAACCTCTTGTTTACTTGGATACATTTTCATTTTACACTTGAAAACTGCACAGGTGAAATAAAAGTAAGTCTTAGTTGCACAAAATTTGTCTCTTAAGACTCAGAAGTTTTCACCTGCTAACCTGCAGATTGGAGCTGGCGTGGTCAAGCACTGAGAGGAGGCATTTGTTAAGCACTGCAGGCTGGTAAAAGACAGCCTGCAGCTTTGTCTTTTGCAGCACCAAATACAGAGTATTATTTAACATTTCACACGCAGTTTGCAGAAGATTTTTGTCCCTTTGGAATTCTCATAAGATGCCACTGTATGGTTATGGCTGAAAAAAAAATAATTGCTCATTGTATGGAAATTCACTGTCCTTGTGATGTGTGTCCAAAAGGGGACTTATTATGCAACCAGAAACAATTTAATACATAACTTCATTATTATTATTGAAAATTCTACTTATTCTAAACCCTATGTTTTAGATAGTAAAGTAGTCTTACACGTAGCATCAGACTTCATGTAGCATGTCAGAAACGCTGTCCTATGGTTGGTTCTGTCAAATATATTCAGTCACTTGGGAAAGAGTATTCAGGAGAGCGATAAACTTTCTAAATAGCAAAGAATTATTTAGGTTAGTCAGCACTATAGAACTCTGCAAAGATGTTCAATGAGGCCTAATAAGCTTGCACAATGGCAGCCAAATTCAGCATTGACAAATATGAAAATACATATTGGAGGGAACAGGTTGAATTGCTCATGCACATTGCTGGGTTCTAAATTAACTGTAACAACTTGGGAAAAAGACCTGGGGGTCACTGCGGGCAGCTCAATTAAACACCTGATCAATGAGCAGTGGAGGTTAAAAAAGCAAACAAAATGTGAGAATGTGTAAAGATTGGGATGGAAAACAATGACAGTATTGTAATTGTGCAATTATGCACCTTGTTGACACACTTTCCCTGAATTTTGTATTCATTGCTGGTCTTGCCATCTTAAAATACATAGTAGAAGTGGAAGAAGCCCAAAGTTAGGCAAGAGAAGGGAACAGAGACATGGAGAAACTTCCATGTTAACAGATGTAAAAGATGGGAACTGTTCGGTTGAAAATTAATAAGTGTGGAAGTGATAGAGAGATATAAAATAATTAATGGTATGGTAGAGGTCAATTGGGTGCTCTTATTTACTCTTCCCCGTAATGTAAGAACAAAGTGACATCCATTAAATTGAAAAGAAACAAATTTAAAACTGATAAAAAGAAATACTTTTTTTGCACAATGCATAATTAGCCTGTTGAACTCAGTGCAACAAGCTATCATTATGCCCAAGAGCTTAGTAGGATTCAAAAAGGATTATACACTTATTTGGATAATGAGAGCGCCCAGGGATACCTTAGATAGGATAAAAATGGTTGGGGGTGGAGATATATGAACCCTCATGCTTCAGGGCATAAACCAATCATTAGCTGTCTGGGATTAGGAAGAAACTTCTCCTATGAGTGAATTATTCAATAATTGTCCATTATGGGTTTTCTTGCAAACTCTGCTGAAGCTCCTGGTCCTGGCCACTCACTGCAGAGACAGGGCACTGGGCTGCTGATGTGATTCGGTATGGTGACTCTTATTTGTGTTTCCTAAATTGTCATATGCCTTTGCCATCAGCATATAAAAGCTACCTCTGTTTCAGAAGGGATAGTTCTGTCCATTCTGCAACCTTGCTGCATGGCAGTTACCAATTTGTTATTTCATTTCGTTGTGATACGGGCAAAACAGAATGGAGTTTCATCTTAGTCATTTTAGAGAGGACAGATACTTTATTTCATATGCATGCATGGACTGCCTAATGCTAACATGTGATTGTGTCTTATGCTTCAAAGTTCTGTGAAGCTTTTTGTGAGATCTGCTAGCAGGGGGGTTGAAACCAGATGATCTTTGAGGTCCTTTTCAACCCAGGCCATTCTGTGGTTCTATGAACATGTAATTCTGCTGCAGTGTTAATAAATCTATTTTATTTTTCATTTTCTTCATTTTTGGTACTTCATCTGACAGATGTTTATCCTTCTCCCGCTTTCTCCACAAGTGGCATATACAACCTGATACAAAGTCTGAATGAAACAGTATTCCCATCTTCTATTACGTTAGTCCTATAGCAGTTTAGGTTAGAGTCTCCAACAAAGGTACACCAATTTACCTGTCCTGGGAAATCAGTGAGATAATCTTAAGCTTCTGGAGGTGCTGGAAGTGCTCTGAAATAGCAAAGTCATGCAAAACTTACCAGTTTTTCTTACTGTGTAATGCATTTGAATGTATGTGTCACTGGGATGCTCTTGCATTTATTTTCATGCTGTATTTTGTTCTCTGCTTTCCATTTACTCTGTTTTTAATTAATTCACTGCATCTCCCGATCACATTTTACTATTACTATCCGAATTTTTACTATTGTTTTTTTTTTTACTATCTAGCTACACTATTTTATTATTGCTAACCAGTTTTACTGTTATTTACTATCAAGTTTTACTATACCATTTTACTACACGAAATTCTTCGACAAAGGCAGTGACCAATGAAAATATAATTTCTGCTTTAAACTAATCAGAAGAGCAGGTATGTACATAATGCAGAACTGGTACAGTTCTTTGGAATGCTCCTGCCATTGGTTTTTACTAACCACCCAACCTCTGTGTCTGCAACTCTTTCTTCTAGACACTTGTTTACCTACGGATAGGGCTGATAAGGTCCAGTGGGGTAAAATAATCACAGATTGCAAGCTTCATTTAATTTATTTAATTGTCAGGACACATTACTTCATCATTAGTGCTTGCAGTACTGTGAGCTGACAATTAAAAAACAGAAGAATAACAAGGCTTGAGGGTCTGTGGAGAGAGGGATCAATAGTGCAGGAAATAAAACAAGGTAGACTAATTTGAGTCAAAATATTCTTAAACTTAATAGGAAAAAAAAACCAACATTAAAACATGTAATTGTTTCATGATGCTGCATAAATATCAGCCTTAAGTCAAGCATTTACAATGCTGTCCTCCACAGAACTACTTACATGCACTTAAATCTAGTTTATGGAAAACAGACACAATGACTTGTTGTAATGTAGAATAAGTTTTATGGTTTAAAACCAACAGAATGTTTAAAAGTTTCCTAAGTTTGCTTAGAGTTTTGAAAATTGAGAATTAAGTTTTTCACACATTAAAACTGTTTTCTTCATATGTAGCAGTCTGCAGTATGTGTGTGTGTGTATATATTAGTGATGCATTTTCCTTAAATAATAATGGCAACCAATCCCACTTTAGGAGCCCTTAGGAAACACATCCAGTGTTTATCAACCTTCAAGGAGCAGATGCAATTTCAGACAGAATATAATGGAGAAAATGAATGGTGAAGTTAAACGCAAGGATATGCACTTCCAAAAACCCTCATGAATAATGGCAGCAAAGTTGGAAGCGTAGTTTTGTAATACTGTATTCAGGGAGACCATCTGAGTTAACGAGTGGTTTACAAGATTAATACTAGTAAGTTTCTAAGCCTTTAGTCTGAATTTCTTCCAAGCTAGCAGTGACCAAAAGGAGTTTCTGCATGACAACTCTCAGTGGGCTAGATGAATTGACTTCTGGTCTTGGTCCAATTTCTATCATCCATGTGTTCACACCACAGAGATTACCATTCTGAGTGATGCCTATCCTGTCAAGTTTCATATAGCTAGGAGCTGGCTGAGCACAAAGAATGAAAAATGTTGTCAGCCTCATGTAGGTTTCCTCTGGGTCCCACTGGAGATTCTGCAGAAGTAAACGTAGCTGCTGCCTATGCTCTATCAAATTACAGACAAATAGAAGCCATCAGCCTCTAGGGACGCCAATCAGCACTGTTTCCGAGTGCATATGTCACATTTACAGCTTTATTTCCTGGCTTCTGAAAGTCCTCAACTGCTGGAGAACTTCAAGTATTCATATGAGAAAAATAACGCGGAGGAATACAGCCAACATGAAATAAGCAAAGATTTCCTTTCTGTTTCTTTAGAAGACAGCCACTCTCGAATGTCCCTGGATGTAACTGCTGAAACATTACCTAACACAGTCCTCAGAAGGTTTCTGTCTGAGAGGTCTTAAGTCTCTGCCTGATATGAGTCTCAAATGATGCTGGGATTGAGGCTGCTTTAACAGCAAGAAGGCATTAAATGAAAGTCATTTCCGTGCGGCTTCAGAATAATGTTTTTAACACTTTCACTCAGGAGAGTTCCATCCTTCAGATGAGTCCTCACATAAGTTCAAGCACTTCTTTAATGCATACTTGCTTCAGCCTGGGTTATCAAGGACATTGGCATTGGGGACAGCTAAGATATTACTTGAAAGACATTGTGCTACTGATCAGCTCACACGCAGCCCTGAGAGCTCTCCTGTGACAGCTGATAATCAGGATCATCGTCTTTTGGTGTTTTTAATCTTGTTTCATAACAAATGACAAAGTATGATTAAACATAGTAGAATAGATTAAAAAAGAGCAGCAAATATAAGGTACCTGAAAATGCACTGTGCAACAAGGCTCTATTAAAAAAGTAGTTGTAAAAAGGCTCGTTGCTACGGCACATTTTCTTCATTATTTCTGTCTCATTGTATGTGAAGCTGCATTAGTATAATGAAGTGAGAAACAGTAGGATATTGGATATTGTATTTCCTGCGTGGCATTTCTAGAAAATTTAGCTCAGGGCAGGAGAAAAAACCACCTTTCTGTCCTGAAGAATAAACAAAAACTGCTACAGAAATAAAAGTGTCAATAAGAAATTGGGTGGTCTCTCCACAAGGACCAGTGCAGAGAACTGCCTAGGACTTTTGCTTTGTTCTAGAAGTACTCATACTTTACATCAGAATATGTACTTTGATGTTTCTTTCCTCTTTATGGAGACATTTCAGTTGTATATTCAAGCTGTTGCCACCTGGTCTCTGGATGTTTCTCCTGCTTTCCCAGCCCTCTCAGCTCTTTGAAAAGGTAGATCCAACAACTGCATCTCCCCTTCTTCACCTTTGTACTACCAGATACCCCCTTCCTGATATTTTAATTCAGGCAGCTGCAGTAAGAGAGGAGAACGAAGACCTCCCATTGCATGGAACTGAGACCTTCAACCGCTGACATAACTTTGGGCAACTTAAGACAAAAAAGGAGCTGTTGGTATAGCTGGAAGCCACTAGAACTAGCACTGTAATTCTGCTTTCCCCATGCCATTTCTTTTACTGAATACCAGGATTTTGACATCCAAAGGCTTCCCATTTACTGCTGCTTGATTTGTGCTATTACAGCAGAGCACAATTGCCCGAACAAAGGCCATGTTCCCTCCCTGAATGTCTAACTAACTTCATTTATTCCAATAAAACCAATTGCATATCTTTCCTATCAACTAATATTTGTTTTCATTTCACCCTCTTACAAACAGTTCACTCTACATTACAGCAGAGCTGGCTGCCACTTCACCGTTAGGATCCATCACCTGCATTTCCTTGGTGAATTTACAGCATATGTTCTACTGAATTCATTTTGTTTTACCTTATAGCCCCAAATAAATATCACTTTTAGTGAAATATCCAAGCATAGATACTAAGAGCTCTACCAGAGCTGTAGAGTGAACTGTGTTTTCTTTCTGATAACTTTTCAAATTGTTTTATATGATATTTCTACATTTTCTTCCTCACACAATAATTCTACCTTTGTTTCGGGGATAAGGGCCATAATATATTCTCATGTTTGCCACAGAGCAAGCACAGATTCATCTAAGATATGACAACCAGTATGTTTTCTTATCTACAAAGAGGGTCATCTGTTGTGCTTAAGAATATGGTGCAAATGATTGTGCCAGTATATTGCTAATGCTTAAATCTACATTTCTCTGTAAAATTAATTTTCTCTTTTGTCTCTAGTTGCAACTTGGAACGCTTTCCTTATATGCACTATAAAATGTTAATAGCAAAATTTAGTGTGACTTTATGGCTGTAGTGTCGTTTTTCTCAGCTTGATCAGCTCTTTCAAATGGCATCATTATGATCAAAGTTGTTTACAGTAATAAAACAAGAATAGTTTCAATAAAATAGTAGGTGCCTTTACAGTTAAAGTGTAGCTGGCATTTAAGAATGCAGCAGCTACTCATTCTGTGGGTGCAGAATCATATCTGTCCACAGCATAATAGAGTTAATGCATGTAATTACAAGATTGCCCCCCTCAGGATTTGAGGGCATTGAAAGAGACAACAGGAAACGCATTATGAATCCGAAAGGGGGGAAAAAAGTAACACTGCGTATATTGATGGTAGAAGAAGAAACAACTTTGCACTGAAGCTTTGAAGTCTCCAAGCCTATGGATTATTCTAATACGACTTCCTTCTTTGCTAGTAATTTGTCTTGCATTATTGACTTAAGGGAATATAATGGTGACATTTTATATTAAGGTACGTTTATAAATATTTTACTAATGTTGTGTGATTAATAGAAATTACTTCAGAAAACTAAGTTATTATAGGTACCGTTCAACATGTGTGAACACACATGGATAATTTTTCAAAAGATGTTTAACGAATGATGTTCTAACTACCAGCTATAAACATTAATACTTAGGAAATCTTTTATAAACCATGGGCCTCTATAAAGCCTTTAAAGAAACTTCGCAGCAGTAAGAAAATAATTAGTGTTGGTGATTTACACCTACTTTACCAGTAAAGCATAAAGATGAAGCCTGGGAAAGCAAGACAAGGCGTGTGATGTGATGAGATCTCACAGGATCTGTCAGGAATATCATGGGAATATCGTGGTCGCAGTACTATGCTAGGTGAAATTCCAGGTCAGCAGTTGCAGTTAATAAGATAGTAAGGATAATAGAAAGAATTTATTCAATGGAGGGAAGAAAAAAATGAATGATTCCTAGTGCAGCGCTGCTCAGTACTTCAGAAGACATGGGATCAACTCTCAGCTCCACCACGTACAACGTCTGTGACCTCAGGTGAGCTACATGCACCTTGACTCTGGAAAACATATCATACCCTCCGTATTCACACCACACGGGGGGCTCTGCCAGCTGCACTGTGAGCTGTGTTTAAGCTGACCATCTCACTTAGCCTTTCCTCCAGTTCCAAAGGTGCATCAGTACAACAAGAATTTGCTTGGCTAACAGTGATAACTGGCGACATTTGGATCAAGGTTAAATAGTGAAAACTCACTCCCAGTGTCCGTGCCCTTCACTGTTTATTTGTGAAAGTTGTACCTGGGACAGTATCAAGTAAATCCCAGACCGATCATTGCTTTCCTGCAAAGAAATCGAGCAACAGCACTGGTTCCATCTGAAAGCTGTGCTTTAAGATTGCAGGTCCCTGACAGGAAACCGGAGGACGTGATTGATTTACATGACACCGTTTTAACTGAGAACACTGTAAAATAATTCAAAACCAGTTTGACATCTTGGAAGACAACCTTATATTAAGAAACGTCAAGACTGTAGAGCACAGAAAGAGAAGCCATGATATATTTTTTCGATGAAGAGCAGAAGTGGTAGGGATGTATATCTATAAAACTCCCAAACAGTGTGCTGGAGCACCTCGTATCCTTGGAAAGGCCAATCAGGTAGCACATTATATGGTACTTGTGAAATGTTGCAACTCCTGGAACGAGGAACGGAAATTTGAAACAGGCATATAAATCTTGGTCCGCCTGTTAGGGCTGAAGAATTTTCTTTTATCTGGATTACCTTGCTGTTCTTATTTGATGTTGGAAGGTGTTTATAACTGTTAAACAGGGAATGAAAAATACAAGCCAAGATAATGTGGTGCCACAGTAACCCAGAGGGAAGACTCATTGAGGAAATCAAAGTTATCTTTGACTCCTGCATGAATAAGAGGAGATCTGTGCCTATGCGGTGACAGGTTCCTGGGTTTTCACAGGAAGAAAAGCCCTTCAGAAATGATTGCCTCATGTTTTCTGTTGGGAAACCTCATCTTTATTACATAACTGGTTGTTAAAAACGTACAAGGCTTTTTAAAGCAATTGTAATCACTAGAGACACATGTCTGAAGGGTGCGTAACGCTGTGGTTAGAGCACACAGCACCCAGACAAACATGGCATTGCTTCTGCTTAATCCTTCCTATATAAAGACAGATGGAATTCAGTTCTTATCCTCTAGGTGTTCACTATCAGACATGGATTTACACAAATGATTATCTGTATACCAGGTTGACAGTCTCACTGAAATAAAAAGAATTGCAATACAGCAAGTCAAACGCATGCACAAAGCTTTGCAAGATTTGGGTCAAATAACAAATGGGCTCTGTCTCTACGCATTCAGTTCAGTGTTTCCTCATTTGCCCTCATCTCAGAGTGACAGTGTATTTAAATGTAGAGCTGTGTTTTAGAAAGTCTTCACAGTAACATTTATTATACTTTATAATTTTTAAGACTACCAGTTATTTTAATTAGCTTTACTTCCTGACTGTCATTATTTTTTCCACTTCAATCTGTCCGAAGCATGAACATCAGATAATGTCCACTTTGCAGTCCAGATAGTAAAAGAAATTTGGGGGGGCTCCAGCATGCCCTAGGGCCTTAGGAATGACACCAGGTGAACGTGTTCGGAGAAGTGGTTGCAATGTAGCAGCCAGTTAAGGTCCCAACCATGCCTCTTCATATGGAGATGTCTTGTTACTACCCAAAGCCTTGCTAAAGGCAATGAGGAGACTAACATTTAATTTTTCTCAAAAGAAAAAATCTCATTTGATTAGAATAATTTCCTCTACAGAAGAATACATTTCGTACAGTCTTTGCCTGAGAACGTGTTTACATCTCTCCTAATTCTCCATTATTTGGAGCTGTATTAGCATTACATTAGAGCTGCAGATGCGTTAAATCCCTTTCCTTCCCCCCTAAAAGAAACAGGTGAACATTCTCCTTCTACACATTGTCCCAATGCCCTTCTGCATCAGTCTGAAATGTCAGCTCTGTCTCGTTGCTAGCATCTGGCAGCCAAATGCTTTCTCCCTTGTCACAGAACATGCAGGATTAGTTGAAACATTAGGCACTAACAGACACAGTAAGTGCACAGAAGGGAATGTGTTGCTTACAGCAACTCTTCGCCTATTTGTTGCTGTCATGCTCTATGACTATATTCTTTTTACCTTTGGTCTGGTGGACTTCCCAGGTGGGACCTGAAGTAGTTACAAAGAGCAGTGAGAAGCATACAGATCCAAGAGGCAGTTTTCCTTTCTCTTTGCCCTGCTATGCTCTTTCTTTCCCTCTTCTTGTTTGCACAAGGGTGGAGCAGAGGGGCACATCTGATTATTCCTTTTCAGTCTGGAAGGCTTTGCAATTTTCTTATGAACCAAATTATTATGAACAGCTCAAGCTAGAAATACTCTTTGATACGGAGAAATGTATTCAAAAGTTTGCCTGCAATGCCCGGTAAGAATAGAGCTGGAATATTTGAATAAGCCCTTTGAAGCTTGCGGTTGCCTGAGTTTATTGTCATCCAAAGCTCTAGTCCAGGGTGACTGGAGCTGCTTCAGGCTTTGCAAACTTATTACAAGCATAGGTGAGTTGCTGTCATCAAATTGGAGTGTCCATTAAAACTTCAAAGGATAAGCTTGATCTAAGTTTTCCTTGTCACAATGTGTATTACCTATTACAGAGAGATTTATTAGGCTTCCCTCATTTTATAGGTTGAGTGTATTGTAGGGTCATGGAACATATTAAGGTTCTGACCAACAGTAAAGACCTCAAATTTTCATATTTTGCATATGACTTTGGGATATCTGAAATGGTAGCCACCTTTAATTCAGTGCAACTGTGCCTAAGCACATCAGTAGTTTTACTCTATTGATGTTGCAAGAGACAAAAAAAAAAGAGAAAAAGAGGAGTGTAGAGTGTGTTTAGGGGTCATTTTAAAAGGCAGGACTATGGTAGGCCGGGAAGGAGGGACCCTGCCATGTAAAATAGCCCTACACTCAGGTGATAATATCATAAATCAAGGGGAGAATACATACATACATACATATATATATGTATATAATTTAGAAAATGAAGTTTGAGTGAACTAAGTATCCTAAACACAGTATGTGTCTCCACTACATATTAAAGAGTCATTGTGTGTGGCTGAGATATGGCATTCTTATCTACTGTGAGTGAAACTACCAATTGGCAGAGCACAGCTAATACTCCTGGGTTTTTTTTCCTAATTGAACAAAACCATAATGTAGACAACGTAAGTATTTTTACGTTGCTTATACTGGTATAAATCTGTAGTGGCTTCTGGAGATTGAGAATGTTTGGAAGGGTTACATTTCCCAGCTGTTTAATTATTTCTTTTGACACTCATTTTGTAGACTTGTGGGTGGGCTTGGTGTGACTAAGAAGAGCTCTGACATCATCTCCAGTCTCTTAGTATAGTTAGTCCAGGTCTAGGCAAAGGAGCCTAGGGTGGTTATGTTTCCCCTTAGATTCTAAATTAATTCAGTGACTATTTTGCACTGTTGATGTAAAAAGCAGCCTTCTGTGTGGCGGGCATTTCACTGCAGATGTGTAATACTTCTGAGACAAACACCTTCACTGGATGTAGTTTCTGAATTTCATGTTCCCTCTCATTACTGTTGCTCAGAAATTTCAGCCAAAAGTGAGAATTTAAAAAAAAAAAAAATCTTGAATTGCTAAAACTCCTTCAATTCTGCATCCCCAAATATGTCATTTAGTGGATGGTGGTGTTTTTAATGCATTATATGAATAGAGTTAAAGGTAATGTTTATGTTTCTTGCAGATTTAACTGGAATTTCTTTCCTTCTTGGGCTCTTTGTGATACATAACAAAACAAAACAAAAAAGACCCAACCCACTAACAAGATTTTTTGTGCTTAAATAAAAACCAAATAAAACCCAAACATTTGCAAGTGTTGCAAACTCTTGCCAGCTTAGCAGAACAACTGTTCTGTTTGTCTTGGGACGCTTTGCTCATAACAGTTCTTACGGATTAATCATAGAACCACAGAATCGCCAAGGTTGGAAAAGACCTACAAGATCATCCAGTCCAACCATCCTCCTCTCACCAATAGTTTTCACTAATCCAGGTCCCTCAACACAGAGTCCAAACGTTCCTTGAACACCTCCAGGGTTGGTGACTCCACCACCTCCCTAGGCAGCCCATTGCAGGACCTGACCACTCTTTCGAAGAAGAAGTATTTCCTAATGTCCAACCTGAATTTCCCCTGGCACAGCTTGAGGCCATTAATCTCTGTGTAATCAGTGAGAGAAAGGCTCCTCCACAGAGCCTCAGAGAGTACTTGGATTAGGCTTTAGTTCTGAACTGCTCTGTGGAGCATCCATTCCCTCTTCCTATACGCAGGGAGAATGCCCTTCTCAAAGCATAAATTTTGATCCTAAACTTATATAAGGTGAAAAAAACTCCCTGGAGAATTTTGTGCATGGATTTACTCAACATGACTAGTGGGAGAATGCTTTTTATTTGGGGGAGTTAATTTGGACTGCTGAATAACTGTATTTAAATCTTTCTGCCAAGAACAACCTTTTGCCTGGTGCCCCGAAGAATTTATTTGTTTTCACGAGTTTGTCTCAACCTTCAAGTTATTGTAACAGTTTTGTGTATTTAATATACAGTGTGTGTTAATATTGCAGACAGTTTTATAACAGCATTATAACATACACCGTTCCCTCCAGCTTTTTATGTACATCTACGCTTCTGCATTAAACTACTGTAGCTTGTTGAATTTACAGTAGAAATAGAGGCTGAAACCTGATGAAAAGCCTTTTAAATTTCGTTGTATACATCCACGGCATCCATCTTGCAAGAGGACTAAAATGAAGAGAGCTCTTATGTGATAATTCCTAGCATTGTTTCTTAGCAAGAGTACAGGATTAGCATTCTGCTGGAAAATCGTGAAGAAAAAAGATTGTAATACAGGGGAAGAAAGGCTAATTTCATCTTTTTATTTGAAGTCAAGCTTAATTATTTATGTTTTCTGAGGAAAATAAAAACAACATAAAAGTATGCATTCTTTGTTTAATGGAGGACTCGTTTTAGATTCCACAGTGTAAATGTATAACAAATATTTACTGAAAAGAAATATAAAAGCAGAAGAGACCCAGAAGACAGACAGATAGATAGATAGACAGATAGATACGTCTCTCCATGCCTCTGCCAAAAAAAAATGGGGCTAAATAATGAGGAATTTTATAATTACAAAGCAGTCTAATTATTTATTGTCCCCTGTAGATATATTAATTATTAATTTGAGAATTTCTACATCATTTTAATCTAAGATTTATGCAAGCCACAGAAGTTCTTATTATTGCTCTAACCAAAAAGGAAAGAAGGGCTGTACTGTGCTTTTTACCTTACTAATGATCTGAATTTCTTCTGGGGAAAAAAAAAAAAGTTAAGCTTCACATTATTAGTAAATACTGCCACAACCTCACCGTGAGGCAACGCAAGTTGTCATATCTACTTACATAGGAAATAAATGACTTCTGGTTATCATGGGCCGATGTGACGTGACAGTGTAAAATCATTTTCCAGTCTGTGGCGAGCAGGATGATAACATATGTCACCACTCCACTAAACTTGTGAAAATCCCTTAGAATTTCTGTGTATTAAACTTCATGTTCACCGCAGTGTACAGTATATGGTTCCCTCAATGGCTATCGTAAAGCACTCCTTACTGTTAATGGCAATCAGCCTTAAACACACCAGTGAAAACTCTCCTTAAAAAATACTATGCACGTTTTTTCCAAAGTGCTGCCACGTTAACTCAAGGACAGCTCTGTGGCACTCTGCATTTCCTGTTTGCAGTCTATCACTTCAACTAAATGCAATTAAAGCCCAGCTGACCCATAGTAAATGTACATTTCCTGTATTTAGTTTCTATTTACACGTTCTTATCCTCTTTCTCAATTTGTTTCTCATTTTTTCTCATTTCTCTTACTACAGATGTTTTTAGAGGGGGATTGTCATTCTGAAGAAATAATTCGAGGAAAAGTGTGATTAAACAGTCTATAGATAACAGATATAAGTAATTTCTGAAGCATTATCTTCGCTATGCCAAAAACAAACGAATAAAAACCCAACAAGTTTTAACTTAAGATCGCTGTTTTCGTGCAAATGTCCAATCTCTCTCTGACTGGTCTTACAGCAACAAGCTCCACACTGTTAGAGAAGTGTGTCATTTGCTTTAAATTTCACTTAGTGTTATCATACATGACTCAAAACATTATTTCATAGCTTTCTCTCATATCTATCACACGACACATTCCTGCAGTGCTGGTGACACCAGTTGTTCCAATATTTTCTCACTATTCTCTCATTCTTGCCAGATGCAACTGAACTGCTTCTAATTTTGCAGATCTTCTCTTTGCAGTTGGTAACCATCGCTGTACATGGTGTGTTCAATGGGGAGGACAACTGCTTTAGTGACACTACAGAGTTGTTCATACTATTCTTCCTTCCTCTATCAACATTTTCTACTGCAGCTATATGCCAAGTGGAAGACTTCATTGCGCTCTCGACAGTGCTATTTAGGTCCTTTTCCTTTGATACAATTAATTTAGAACTCAGTAAGGTGTAAAAATAGATAAAAAAAAATCCTTGCAAAGTACATTCATTTGCATATATCAACACTGAATTTAATCTGCCATCAAGTCGATCATTCACCTAACTTGTTTATTTTCTTCCGAAGCTTCTTATTACCCTCTCTGGACTTGATTAACCTGAATAATTTTGTGTCACCTGCAAATTTTGTCACTTCAATGCTCATCCCTTTTTCCACTTCATTAATAAATATATTAAATTATGCCACTCCTACTGCAGAATATCATGGCACTTGGATGTCAAATTCTTCCACTGTATAAACAGAGAACTCAGTTCTTCCTCCTTTTTATGTCTCCTAGTCAGGTTGATCCATAATAAAAAACTGAGATCTCTTCTGACTGCAAGTCATAGGGATTTCTATTTGTGTCTTTAGTTTTGTGGCTACTCAATTTCTTTCTTTTTTTTTTTTCTTTTCTTTTCCCCCCTAGGCTCAACTGATTAAGCAGCTTAGTTTATCCATATTTTTATGGCATAGCCAATGAGTTCACACAGATAAATTGGTGTGGGAATGTGCTGTTGTACACAGAAAATTAGAAGAACTCTCTGCTTAGCAAATCAGGTTCATTTAAGAGTAGGGCTTACATTATAATGGTTCTAGTGTGTATTATACTGAGAACTTTGAGCATGTCACTGTGGGTCCTTACTTAGAATGTTTATATAAAAGGGTTAATTGAAGTCTCTCCATTTGTGTTGCTCTCATATTTGTCATTTGTTTAGGGGGACACTCAGTACACTTGGAGCATCTTTTAGCCCTGCAATGTTTCATTTTTAGAAGTAAACAAGCAACCTGTTTCCCCACCTGACACGTAATTGCTCCCTAGGATAGCCTGGCAAGCAAAATCATTACCAGTACTGGGAGGCTAAGTTTCTCGTTCCTATAAGGAAGGATTTGTAGTTGTTAGTTCAAACATAAAAATTCTCTGTATTTCTAACTAGCAGATTTCCTGGGTTCTCTGCCCCTTGAGAGCAAGTTATCAGTTCAACGAAGGCCAAAGAATGGGCCATAATAACTACTCGGAATGTAACCAGACTGTAGGCAGGAATGTCAGAGCTACCTGTCTTCCCTCTGAAAGATGAGACCTTGCTCTGCTGGTATCCTTCTCTGCCTGAAGATGAAAGTGAAATTAATAGCAATATTGGAGCCTTACACTGTCTGAAACAAGATGAGTTTTCTGAAGCCCAAAGATATTTTGGAAGGCGGAAAAGGAAATGAGTAACGGAGAATGGAAGGAATTACTTAATGCACTTGCTGACTATATTTTAGTACTTAAAATATCCTGGGAAAGTTTATTGAGTTTGCGAAAGATTTAGTAAAGGGAGGCAACTGGAAGCTATAAAAGTTTCACTGAATCCCTAAAACTGGAAAGTCACCCTCTAAGTTATATAAATAGAGCAGGGAGATAGAGATCGTGAGGGATCTCATCCATGCGCCTGATGGGAGCAAATGAAGAATGAGGAGCCAGACTCTTCTCAGTAGTGCCCACTGACAGGACAAAAGGCAACGTGCACACACTGGAAAGCGTTGAATTTAATCTGAACACAAGAAAACATTTTGTAATGTGAGGGTGGTCAAATACTGTTGTGGGCTGCCTAGAGAGATTATGGAGTCCATCTACAGTGGTACTCAAAACCCAAACGTCCAAAGGCAGCCCGCTTGAGCCAGGGATAGCACCTGGTGATTTCAAGAGGCCTGTTCCAACACAGACAATTTTCTGATTCTGTGCAAATGCATACAGAATATTTGATGATTATTATTTAGAATAATTTCATGATAGCTATGCTTACTAATAGGACAGGAACTAGTTAGCACGTTAAACAGAAACCAAAGCCAGCCAGACCCAACAGCATATGAAAGTAGTTCAGTCTGATGAAGTCTGGAACTTCCAAACTGCTTAAATAAGTCTTTTGGTCAATCCTTCAAAATTTCTGAGATGTTTCCATGCATTTACAAAAAGCACACCTAGTGCCTCTTCTCAGTGCATAGACTTAGTCCAGTTACACAGATCTGGCAATGAATTTAACCTGCTAGAATTTTAAATAATCAACTCTATATATCGTGCTTTTGTGAAGAAGTGAGAGAAGTGGTAAATCCATCCTTTACTGGATTAGCCAGAAACAATTCAGTTACTTGTGTCGTTGCAGCTAAATCCCCAATACGTGATTTTATGGGTGAGAAACACTTTAAGGAAAATTAATGCCTTATTATTTTTTTCAAGTAAATTCATAGAATAAATTTCTAATTGAACTATTAAAACCTTAAGATCTTTTGTAAAGATTACCTTTTTCATAATCTAGGTGATGAAAATGTTTTAAGAGTAGTATTTAAAGTTGTTTTTGAAGGATTGTTTCTCCCATTATTGCACAAGACGTGTTTTATGATATATTAGTGTTCAGAGTATGAAGAAGAGACTTCTCACTACTTTCAAAGCAACATAAGGGACATCTTGAAAGCAGAACACAAAGAGACAGGGTGTTTATGAGTTAGAGGAGCGTGTGCCACCAGAGTCAAATAAGAGATACGCATGTTTCTGGTGATGAAAATCTTTCTGTAAGGTGAAATGGGCTACATTCTGTTCCTTTTAATCCAAAGATGAGATAGATTTGAAAAACCTACCTGGCTCCTTGATGCAAGGGTTCGCCACATGAGATAATCTCCAGCACATTACTATTGGCAAGCAGATCTTTCACCCTTTTTTTCTCCATGCATTACAGAAAATATTAAATCAGTCTGGTGTCCATAAAAACTTTTGATCCTACAAATAGCCTAGGGTACTATCATTATCTTCAGGAGAACCATTTGTAGATCTTCAGTAGGTAGCACTAATTTAATTTCTTTGCTAGAGAAAAAGTGGCTGATTTTCTAGATCAATATTTGATTGAATATGTTTGAAATGTCAGCAGATAAAGGCCTCTTTTTCTGGCCCAAAGAGTTTTTGAACCACAGAGGTATACTGTTCTAGCTCCCCTGGGATCTGACTGCAAGGAGGTCTCAAAGATCTGTTAGAAACCTTCCTGCTGTTCCTTGTGTTCTTCCAGCAAGACTTTCTAAAGGTTGAGATGAGAAGAAAGAAGATCAAGAACCAAAATGTCTTTATATCCATTTTTTAATCTTTCCCGGTGCTTCTCTTAACTAAAAATAATCGTTTATAACATGAGTTTACAAAAAAACTCCTGTAATAGGATCATGTGAAAGTAAAAAAAAATTGTGAGGGCCAGTCCTTCAGATTTGCTTTAAGAAGATGCTCCAACAACTTTTGCAAACCATTGACATTTGAAGGGCTTTTTCCCTTTCATGACACTAATTAAAGCAGAATATCAATGTATCATCATCTTGAAAGTGATCTGTTAAAGAGATATGCTCAAGGCTGAAAACCAGGGCAACGGACAGATGTTTTAGAACTTCAGAAGGAAAGTTGCCCAGTTATGTTAGATAACTACAGAAAAGCATAAAAGCAAAAAGATATTCTTAAACAATGGTAAGGAATGCAGTTGAAAAAATTCATACGATGTGAGACTCTGCATCAGTATATTTCATATCAATTCATGCCAAATACATGCACATGCAGACATCTCCCTCCCTCAGCCCCATGCAGAATAGTGCTCATGTTCATGCTGTTCAAATGTAGAGCTATCTTTAAATCTTCAGGACCTTGTACATTTCTCAGTGAGACAATGAAATATTTTGGATGGAAATTAGTCATAAAATTGAGATAAGATGCATCTAAAAGGCAAGCCATGCTGCCTATCTTCACTGTATATATAGCGTTGTTGCATGATTAATACTATATATTCTCGTTCAAAATAAGATTAGTTCATGGTAACTTTAAAAACTAATCTAAACAAGATAAAATCGATGGATGTTTGCTTCATAGCATTGTATTCAGTGCTCTGATTTTCTTTTTAAAGCTAAGTATTTCAACTCATATATGTATATACTTTTCCAATATAAAAATGAGAGGGAAAATTGTATCAACCAAACATAGTGAAAGTGGATGAAATTCATTTTCAATGATATTTGAAAAGATGTGGCAGTCAGGTGAAGTCCCTGATGACTTGAAAAAAGGCAATATAGCACCCATTTTTTAAAAAGGTAGAAAGGATGACCCAGGGAACTGTTAGCCTGTCACCTCAGTGCCAAGGAAGATCATGGAGCAGATCCTCCTGGAAGCTATGCTAAGGCACATGGAAGAGAGGGATATGATATGGGATGATCAGTGTAGCATCACCAAGGGAAGGTCCTTCCTGACAACCTTGTCGATTTTTATGATGGTGTAACCGCATCAGTGGAAAAGGAAAGAGCTGCTGATGTCATCTATCTGGACTTCCTTCAGTAAGGCCTTTGACATGGTCCTCCATAATGTCCTTTTCTCCATATTGGAAAGAGAGGGAAGCTGATGGATGGACTGTTCAATACATGAGGATCTGGTTGAGAGATCATACCCAGAGGGTGGTGGTCAGTGGCTCAGTGTCCGGATGGAGATCAGTAATGAGTGGAGTCCCTCAGAAATCACTACTGGGACCAGTGCTCTACAGTGGTACTGAGCACACCCTTAGCAAGCCTGTGGATGACACCAAGCTGTGTGGAGCAGCCGACATGCCGGAGGGGCGGGATGCCATCCAGAGAGACTAGGCAGGCTCCAGCAATGGACCCAGGCAAACCTCACGAGGTTCAACAAATCCAAGTGCAAGGTCTTGCACCTGCGTGACAGCAACCCCCACTCTCAGTACAAATTGAGGGTGTAAGGATAGAGCACAGCCCTGCCAAAAAGGACTTGGGGTTACTGGTGGATGGCAAACTGGACATGAGACAACTGTGTGCCCTCACAGCCCAGAGAGCCAACCGTATCCCGGGCTGCCTCAAAAGAAATGTGGACAGCAGGGCAAAGGAAGTGATCCTGCCCCTCTGCTTTGTGCTGTTAGACCTCACCTGGAGCACTGTGTCCAGATGTGGAGTCCTCCCTACAGGGAGATGTGGACTAGTTAGCACATGTCCAGAGAAGGGCCACAAAAAAGATCCCAGGGATGGAACACCTCTCCTATGAGGACAGGCTGAGAGAGCTGGGGCTGTGCAGCCTGGAGAAGAGAAGGCTCTGGGAAGACCTGATGGCAGCCCTTCCGTATCTGAAGGGGGGTTGTAACAAAGAAGGGGACAGACTCTTTAGCTTGTGATATAACAAGGAGAAATGATTTCACACGAAAAGAGGGGAGATTTAGATTGGACATAAGGAAGGAGTTTTTTTACAATAAGGGTGATGAGGCACTGGAACAGGTTGCCCGGAGAGCTGGTGGGTGCTCTGTGCTCAGAAACATTTCAGGTCAGGCTGGACTAGGCTCTGATCAAGATGTAGGTGCTCCTGTATATTGCAGGGGAGTTGGACTACATGACCTTTGAGTGTGCCTTCCAACTCAAAGGATTCTATGATAGCAGTTCCCACTTATCTCATGCAGTGTCTAAAATCAGTTTTCTGTCATCCTTACAATTATTACATATTTTTCATCAATCCAGAGTCCCTACCTTAAAAATGCCTTTATTCCAATTTGCCAGAATTTGGGCGTATAATGTATTGCTTTAATTTGCTTTACTCTGAACAAAGACATATTCCTTTGAGCCAAGTATGTGTAAGATACCCCAGTAGCTGTTAAACGTATCATTTCAGTGTACTTGGTGAAGACTTACAGTTCTTTAGTTTCTTTTAGAATCAGCACAAAGCAGCAACATACCTCTTAATCTCTTAGGAAATGCCAAAAAATTCACTATCATTCCTGTATCCACCATGTAATTTAGAGAGACTTTCTAGTAATTCCAACGCTTTGTATGTAAATAGAACGCTGGTTACTTGTTACTTCATAAGAAAAGAATTAGCAGCTTTGCCACCCACTATTCCTGCATCACACCTAAATGACAAGATTATATAAAAAACACCTCATCCAGTTGCTGTACCAGGTTCTGCTAACTGAAACCATAAGCCTCCTGCAGCGAAGTCAGATACCCAATAGTCTCTTCACGGATCAGAGTAAGCCAAACAAAATCTATGTTTTGTACCCGCTTCCGATATGTTTGGGAAGCACTGTTAATGAAAAATGAGTCTGATGTACCTATTGCACATTTTTGGATTATTGTTCACTCCCATCAATCTGAAACCTAATGAAACAGAGACCACCTACAGTGGAGGGATATTGTGTCCATCTGACAAAGTGCATCCAATTTACTAACTGATGTGATAGCATAAGCTGCCACTGGTCATAAGATTTTCAGCTTCTGATTGGTCATTCATTACGTATTAGTAATGGAGCACTGCCATTTCCACTGTCATTCTCTGGCAAGAGTCGTAGTATTACACAGTACACTGTAATTCTGTGATAATGATGGCATGCAATGTGCCGCTTTCTCCCACTGTGGACACAAAAATCGTAGGAGACATGGCTTCTACAGACTGTCTTTATGGAATTAACAAAGAAATATGCTTGCAGTGACATAACACTGAATCTTTTCAGTGCATTCCTGGGTAACTTTATGGGCACATGTGTTATATATGTCACAACCAAACTCTGCAGGAGGAGATAAAATAATGCACACATCACACAACGGGTAACAACAGTGGGCAACCTGGGTTCCAACCTGCATCGTACAAATACTTCTTTTTGAAGAAAAACATTGACTCTTCAAGTGGAAGATGGCTTTGTTTCTGCACCTGTTTTGCTTAGCATCTTGTTAGGCTGCTTCTACTTCTACTATTTGTCATACTAATAGGGAGAAGCGAAACAGGGAAAAAACGTGATGGGTATTAATTGATCTTGTTATTGCTAGATGTGATCATTGCCTTTTCCTGCTTGGGCTCCCTCAGTGTACTCCTAACAGAGAGAAGCTTATTAAAAATCTCTGCCTTTTAAGTTCTACTAGCATAATAGCTAACACTCTCTTCATGGCTGTTCGGAAGTCGATTCACTGGCCACCTGTCAGTCTGTGAAATAAATGTTAGGTTTTTCCAATGAATATTAAGGTTTTTTACAGATTTTTCTCCCGTCACATCTCTCTGAACTTGTCCAGCGCAGTGTTCATGCTTGTGATTTATGCTTAGCAGGTGTTTGTTTGCTATGGGTTTTTAAATGTTGGCTTCCTACTGTAAGAAAGGAATGGGAAGGTGGGAATGGGTTTATTGTATTCTATATATTGTTCCACAACTGTGAAATGGATTTCCAGCTGACACTCTATGTGCTGCTATGTTTTAAACCACAAAACACCATCTATATCAGCAATATACCAACTAATGCAAGGGAACTCACAGGTAAGGCTGACGCTCCATTATTAACTCACTATGCTGTACCTAGCTATTGATGTACATGTTGTTTTGATATATACCAAGACCACTGCAATAGGTAAACAAAAACAGGTGAGTTCACAACACTCCATGAGTCTTCACTCTGAGATATCATGCTCTGGCAATTTTATTCAGATCTTTTTATGTTCCCTGAGTTTTATCTTTTGCTATTTCAGTTTTTCAGCTTCAAAATATAGCTGGGGCTATGCAAACCAGTAAAAAATATCCAGAGCCATTTTTTGTGCAAATACACTAAATGCTTAGCTAACTTTAAATATATATATATTGTTCATATTATAGTCTGGATTGATCTGCCAGGCTAAAACGTACTGTAATTAGCCAGACTAGAGAGACGTAGTTTTAAATTGCATATTACATACTAGCTAAACTGTAAAATCTCTTGTTAAAATCATTTCGGTGCGTGTTAAACTCTTTCCCCTAATTCTTGTAGACATTATTGACTTTGGAGAGGATGACTACAGCTGGAAAGCTGTTCCTAACAGCATTGAGATTGTTTTCAATATTGTATATATAAGACCTGTGGAATACTGTAGAAATCAGACCTTTCCATACTCTGCAAAACCTTCCGATGTTGACTGTGTGACCTGCAGGAGAATTATCCAAAGACACATGGGTCAGTACCAAAAAAAATTGTCTTCAGTGTGCTTTGCAGTCCCAAGCACAGACACAGACATAGATTGGGTAGAGAATAGCTTGAGAACAGCCCGAAGGAGAAGGACTTGGGGGTGTTGGTTGATCAAAGAGCTGATAATGTGCACTTGCGGCCCAGAAGGCCAACTGTATCCTGGATTGCATCAAGAGAAATGTGATCAGCAGGGTGAAGGAGGTGATTCTGCCCCTCTAGTCTGCTTTTGTGAGACCCCACCTGGAGTACTGTGTCTATTTCTGGGGCCCCCAACACAAGAAGGACATCAAACTGTTGGAGCTGGTCCAGAGGAGGGCCACAAAGATTATCAGAGGGCTGGAGCAGCTCCCCTGTGAGGACAGGCTGAGAGAGGTGGGGCTCTTCAGCCTGGAGAAGGCTCCAAGGACACCTTATAACAGCCTTCCAGTTCCTGAAGGGGCCTACAGAAAAGCAGGGGAGGGACTTTTTATAAGGGCATGTAGTGACAGGATGAGGGGAAATGTTTTTAAACAGAAAGAAGGTAGGTTTAGACTAGATGTCTGGAAGAGATTCTTTACTGTGAGGGTGGTGAGACACTGACCAGGCTGCCCAGTGAGGTTGTGGATGCCCCCTCCCTTGAAGAACTCCAAGGCCAGGCTGGATGGGCTGTGAGCAACCTGGCCTAGAGGGAGGTGTCCCTGCCTACAGCAGGGCTGGAGCTAGGTGATCCTAAAGGTCCCTTCCAACTCAAACCGTTCAATGATTCAGTGATTCTATGATTAGGCTGCATTTTAATAAACTTCTCAAAGAGTTTATACATGCACAGCTCTTCCTTTTCCCCAAAGACAGATCTAACCTAGCCTCTGTGCCATAATTTACTTATGTCCTCAAGGTGCACGTTTTATCCTCAGGCTAGGTGTTGTTCTTTTACAGAGCTGCTGATTGAGCATGCTGTTGAGCTTCCTTTTATTGCATTCTCCTGTTGTCACTCATGTTGCCTGAGTAGTTACTAGAGTGATCCAGTTGGCTCTTACAGTTTTATAAGTTCTGACTTCCTTCCTAGTGACATATAATAGAACTTTTATGGCATGCCATGAAAAAGAGAGAAGGTATAGCTTAGCTTTCTGAAAAAAATGTCAACCAACTCGCCTCAAGATACTACAAAACCTGTAACTGCTTAACACACTTAGTATTGTGGACTGCCTTTGATTCACCTTAGCATCATGACAATAGAAATTTAAATCAGCATTTCCCTTGAAATTGGAGCCTGATATAAAGACTGAAATCTTAACAACTAAAACACTACACCTAATGGCGTTTGTATTTGATGTTTATATTTAAAACAAAATAACCTTTTATCTATCCTTTGTGAGTGTTTAGTGACTGGTCTTTATTCTGCAGCTACTCATAGAGTGTTTTGGAAGTTGCAATGCGTATCATTTTATTAATTCTACAACATTCCTTCATATCATTGATATATACTAGAGCTAAGACTGGCTGTCATTTACCAAGAAAAGGTTGTTATTTTTGCTGTTAAGTATCTGCATGCTGCTTTGAAAATAACTCTTCTGTTCCCATGTCTTCTGTGCTTAAACAGCACAGCACATACTAGATAATTCAACAGATATTTTGAAGACTGCTACTTGTCAATATCTGTTAGTTCCATCTTGTATTTCTCATTTGAAGAAGGTGTCCTTTGATTTATTCCTTCATTTGGATTTTTACTACTCTATAATAAGAGTACTCAGTCAATGCTTGGGACTCTACTGACAACCTTCTAAAAATATGCACATAAATGTCCAGTTGCCACAAGATCCATCAAAGAGCCCAACAACATAGTTATAACAAAAATAATTTGCCCCTACGAAGCAACTGATGGTTGCAGTGATCTCTCTGAAACAGTAGCTGTAAATCATCACCATATTTCCATGATGACATCACCAATCCTTTCCACTCATTTTCTTACGGGACAGGGAGAAAGAACAAGCTGAAGATGAAAAACTATATGATTTTATAAAGTAAGGGAAAGCATCTTGAAACAGCTCAGAATTGCCAGGGTTTGATATGAAAGTATATTAGAAAAAATAGATGTGTTTGACTGCTGAGGCAGGTTTTGTTAACAGCTGCTTGTCTGGTACCTGCCTTACACTCCATTTAGTTGGAGGCCAGATAGGTAGGAAAATTTCAGGAGAAGAGAGCTCATTCATTCAGCCTGCAAATACAGTAATAGTGGAAGTAGCAGAGGGATGCGTTGCCCACTGGCTCCTCTTTGCAGATGCTATTATTCAGATTCCTACCATACACATTTCCTCTTCAGCACAGCTTTAATTCCTCTTCAGAAACAGCACAAGATAAACTTCAGGAAATGTAAGTGGCCTGGTCATGGGATTATTACAACCTCATGTTTTCTGCATCTATTTTTTTTTCTCCAGTGGTTTCAAAACACAGCTCAGAAGGACTCCCTGGCAGCTTGTGCCCATAAGCGGCACATATTTGTCACCAACGTGGGATTATCTTGATTTTCTTACAATTTGGAGTTTGATACTTCTGAGAAGTCTTCCATTAGATGTCCCTAACAAAAATCAGATGCCTATTCAGTGTGTTACAGACCTACACGTGGGGAAATATGCACATGGCATTTACCCTCTTGCTTGGACATTTTTTTCATTACTGTTCACACTTCCAATCACATTAAAGCAAAAGGAAGGACATCTGTGCTGTAAGTCAGACTATTAGGTCTTTTCACTGATGAGGAAAGAGTTCGTGTGGTACAGTAAATGATTTTGGTTTAACTTCCTGAAATGCTAAAATGGATGTATCTGGTGCCTTGAAGGCAATTTGAAAGTAAGGAGTCTGTAAGAAAGAGATTCTGATTCTATCCCTTTAGTCATTAGATATCATCTGGCCCATCGATGCTGTGGAATTTCCCACAATTTTATTGGTGTATAAAGTTGTAAGGTTAACAGGTCATAAAGTTAACAGGTTGTAAGGTTAACCAGTATACAGAGAAGTTAGGCTAGTAAGAACAGCTAAACAGAGAGGAAAGGTGCTCACCAGTGTTGTAGGCTCACAAGACTCCAGAAGAAGCAATCTCCAGGAAGAGATCCTTCCTTTGTGGAAGTCAGCCCTTAAATGGGGGTCTAGGAGAGGTGGAGCCTGGCTCCACCCCTTCCGGGCACACAGGTGAATTGCCTTCACCTGTGCTCCCATGGCTGACTCAGTGCTTGCCTCAGGTGGTCAATCAGAGGTTCAGGCTGTGATTCAACAGTTCCCATACAAAAGTACACAACCAAGCTTATAATAGACCTAGTTAGCACTGTAAAAAAAAACTCACAGGATTTTTCTGCCAAAAATCAGCATCAAATCTGTAAAATCTGAAAAATCTGAATTCTGGTATTGTACTAGAATAGTATTGTATTTCTCTCGTACGGTCTGCAATAATGCCGTGAATCTCTGGAGAGATGGACTTTTTTCTATGGTGTTTGAATCACCTTTCGTTTAAAATGCTCCTGAGTGTGAAATTAGTGTTGTCCCTCAAAGTGCATGAGAATAATTGTCAGTAATTGAAGACGTTTTTGGGGTTAATTATATAAAAATTGGTATTAGAGGAATTCTACAGGATTGATTGAGTTTTGCAGTTCATGTTTAGTTTTCAAATTGCGAGAGCTGAAAGATTGTGGTAAGAAAGAATAAAAATCCATTCAGAGCTGTTAAAGCAAATTAAGGTTCACTAATACTTTGAAAGGCAAATGGTCCAAGTGAGGTAATATACAAAAGACAGTAAAAATACTCTTGACATTTACCATAGATTTAAATTATCAAATGTTTTAAGATGCCATGTGATGAATATATATATTTTTTTTCACTGAATTTCTGTTTTAGTGATTGGAATTTCTGTTTTATTTTGTATTTTAAAAGAGGAACTCTCACACTGTTCTAGGAGAAAAGCCTATTCTAGCTTATCACCTCTATAATTTTGTTCAGGATCTGTCATACTCTGTACATGCTGAGATCCAAGAGTAGCATTGCCTGCCATGACCTCAATCTGTAGTTTTGAATGAGAGTGGGAGAGTTTTGGGGACAGCTTCTAACCAACGCTTGTTCTAATTATGCAGTGTCAGAAATAAATGTAATGTTGAAAAAATAGAGTAAATGCATTTACTGCTGTTCTTCATACTGGAAGAAACTTTGCAACCCCAGAAGCAATTGAAGCACTCCCACTCCTTTTCCTGGAAGAAGTGCTGTAGAACAAAGATAGAAATGAGAGAAGTGACCCATAATTTTGCAAGTCATAGCACCAGAGTTTTCAAGACCTGTTCTTTATTTCCATGCGAAAAGAAACAGCATGATAATTCTGAATGAAAAATTAAAAATGATCAAATAAATATTGATCCACCCAGGAAATATATTGGTACAGAAATGTTTCCTTTTCAAACGTACCAGCATGGGAAGAACACTAGGCAGTATTTTGCACGTGCACATGATAGCACAGAATATTTTACATGTGCACATATTTTACAAGTATGATACAGTAGTCAGCAAATAAAATATCCAGGAGATGAAGCCAAAGCGTTCTGTCTACAGAGGGGATGCCGCTGGCTAGTTATAAGGAGTGGAAGAGGAAATGTGTTTAGATATGTCAGCTAACTACAAATGCATAGGATCAAACAAATTAGTCTGCTGAAATGGATGTACAAGCTACAGTGAATGAAACTTGTGAGATTTTTAATGGATTGGGATGCATTAAATCCATAATATTTCACATTGCTATAGGCACCGATGCATTTTCTGAAGTAGATGTGCCATGTGGAACTCCGGTAACTCTCAATGGCAGAACACAANCTTCCTTCCTTCCTTCCTTTCTTTCTTTCTTTCTTTCTTTCTTTCTTTCTTTCTTTCTTTCTTTCTTTTTCTTTCTTTCTAGCATTAGACTGGCTTACTCATGTTCAAATGTCTGCCCATTTGCAGCTAGGGTACATCACAGTATTTTCCACAACGATCTGGTCAAGATCAAACTAAGCTTGCTGGTTTTTAGCCAACTAAAAATAATCATGTCTTATGATAAGGTTAAATAACATCTTTCAGGACTGAATTGTTTCTAAGAGAAATTATTTGCAAAGGAGGAAGTACATACTGAAAAAAATATTAACTCTTCAGCTGAGCTTTGGAAGAACACATCATTTGCTGTGCGGATAGCCCAAATCAGCTAATCTGGCAGAGGTACAGGTTTGCTCCCTCCTATATAAAATCTGTTTTCAGTGCAGAAGAAAGACCTAATGAGTTGATAGTCCATTTATGGCATTTCTGCAGCTCTCCCTTGTGAGCCAACAAGTTGTCCTACAAGTCAACTTTGCAGAAGAATCTCAACAGGACATGTTAAGGGGAAGGCAGAAATTGTGAGGAGTCCTTCATGTAGATAAGCTTTGCAGTGGAATCAATTGAAGATGCTTTGGAGGCAGCTGAGATTAGCTATCCAGTCATGATACTTTCTGCTTATGCCCTCGGTGGTTTGGGGTCAGGCATATGTACTGATAAGGAAAGTTTGCTGGACCTTGGTATGAAGGTACGCCTGTGATTGCAAGCTCCAGGAAGAGAGTCCAGACAGATGATGATCTTTTTTTATATAGTTTCTATCCTGGGAGTTACAGACACTGGAATTGTACTCATACATACTCTGCTTTTCACCTTACCTGTAAGACCTGTTATCCCTACTCCTTCTCATGCCTTCTTTTCATAATTTGCACTACTGACTTGGGTAATGAAAAAGGTTAATTGACAGACCTGTTAATGAGAAACTGGCCTCAACTTCAGCAAGTGTTTGTGTAATTTTGGTCTGTCGAGAATCACTGTAGATTATTTTAACCTCTTTCAGGAGTGAATGGCGCATGAAACATAGACATGAAAGATGTCAAGAAACATGAAACCTTTGAAAAACTCAGTGATGGTGGTGGTATTGGAGTCAGAAGGCTTGGGAGGCCCAAGCCTCTACTGTATTTCTCTCTGAAGGTGTTGAGNCAAACCAAAACCACCCAAACTTACAAGAATGTTAAAGGTAGAAAAGGCAAATAACAGTCTACCTAAAGTAGTTCCCCAAACTACTAGGTGAAAAGGCCACATCTAGTATTAGAACATGCCAGAAAGCTTTTAGTTCGGAATATGAGCCAAGAAGCCCAGCAAGTCCTACTGTATAAAGAATTTGTTCCTTCAATTCTTTGTTCAAAGGAGATGTGTAAGAATGAATATACTTCACAATTCCATCAGCCTCAGATTTTTAGGGGTGTCTTGTCTCATGTCTTACAGGATGTGGACAGAGTGCCATCAGGTAGTAGTCAAGTAGTGATCGGCTCCAAAATAAGAAGGTTTGATTTCTATAAAGGAGAAAGAGCATGAGACTGAGCAGAAACGCACTTCTTGTTTAGCCTGGAAGAATTCACCTGCTGTAGGGAACTTGCTGTAGGGAACATGGTTTAGCAGAGGGGTTGGACTCAATGGTCTCTAGAGGTCCCTTCCAACCAATTCTGTGGTTCTGTGATTCTGCAGTCTAGTTATGTAGAAGAAAATAATGATAAAGACTGAGACTTGAGCCTTTAAAAATGGATTTACATATACAAATGGAATACCTCAGAACAAGGAGACCTGGAAAAGATTCATGAGCTTGTTCCCATACTTGAAGATATTTGCCATAATTTGTTATGGTCAAGTGCATTCTTCAGACAAAAAATAATGTCTGCGGGTTGACTGGCAAAAGAAAAGCCTTTGGAATACAGAAGATTCTATTACAGAGGTATCTTACTGATTATTATTATTTTTTTTAATTAAGCAAGATCTATGATCTAACGTGTTATGGACTATTTTAATCTTTACTAGCATGCGCTTCTAATAGACCGTATATACCAATATAAAACAATAGCAGGAAGCTGACGCTTAACTTTAGCTCAGATACAGTTTCTTGCTCAGTGCCTAAGAAGTCAGGATTATTATTAAAAAGTGATTGCCTTCATAAACCCTGCTGTCCTTGGTGATGCTTTATTTTATATTAAAAGCTCTGTTTTGAGAAGGAAGGTGGAATATTTGACTTTTCCTATCAATCACCATCACTACCATTTTAAAACACGCTTAACTGAGATGTTACATGGCTGGCAAGGATTTTCACTTCTATGAATGCTTTATCTTTAGCTACCTTGGAAATATGAGTCCAACATCATTCTAAAAACACGTTTTCTTTAATAATTATCCTTTCTTTTAAGCAGCTCACACATACCACTGAGTAGAAGGAGAAGGTGGTGGGGGATAAAGAGTCGGGGGGTACCTTCCATAATAACCCAAACCTGCAGCTGCGAGGGGGGAAGGAGAGTAAGGCATGCCATAGGAGGGATAGAACCTGGTGCTGGGAGAGGAAAGCTGAGGCTGTGCATGAAAGGCATCTCTGCCATAGCCTCCCGCATTTTCAGAGGCCTGCCTCTCTTCTTCTTTAAATCAGGTTTCCTAATGTAGTGCAAGGGATCTAAAGGAAAAGTGGGGTGAGTATAGAAACTATTGAAATTTATCTGGAAAATGGTACAGCAGTACTGTAACATTACCTAGTTTCACTGTAAGGTCTTTCAAGCTTTCAGTGTCTTCAAGGCCATAGAGTCCGATACTTCTAAGATCAGCCTCAAAACCTGGACCTACCACATGGCTGCACTCTTAGCAAAGCCTCTCCCCTTTTTCTTTGCGATCTTTCATGACTTAATTGGAAACAACTTTAAATGACTTTTTTTATTATTATTTTTTAAATGATAGTAGTATAACATCTGCATTTTCAGCAGTATTCTGTTTAATCACATTAGGTTATAAAGTGAAATTCTTAGTACTCAGTGTAAATCTTGAGGAACCCATGCATTCAGTCTTTAAGCGTCCTTGACTCATCATCTTATATTCTTTCATCAATATTTTAATAGCCAGTCATAAAAACGTAGTTTGATGGATAATTCTCTAAACCTGTTTTAGTTTTGTTGTTTCTCTAAAAAGTTCCGACTCTGCACGTGTTTTCTTACTGTAATTACTACACCTGAAACTAATTCCAAGCATTCAAACACGCAGAGATAAACCCAGGGCTAGCACAAATTCAAAAGCTGGTAGTACTGTATGAGATTGCACTGTAGAAGAGTCTGATTCCAAGGTAAGAAAATCTTTGTCACTATTAAGAATTTTACTTTTAATTGAAACATATTAGGAATTTCACCTTCAACTGAATCGTATTTATGTGTTCTGTACTTTACAATGTAGTCTGTGTTATATTAGTTTGAGTCTAGGTGCAGAAATCCTGTTTTAATCATGTTTTCAGCCCTCACATGCTTTATTAAATTCAGCACATTCTGTCTGAAGTTAGTCATTTGTTCCAATGTAAGTCAGCCACAGACTCTGAATCTCAGTTATCTGTAGCTATTTTGCAGCAAGTTCGGTAGTGTTTCTTCACCTCCTTCTTTCTAGTTAATATGAGAAAAACAAAACTCCATACACTAAAGTGTGTTCTTTATGAACATTAAGGAATTCTAGATCAGAACCGCCCTGAGGATATCACCCACTTAAAACCACACATGAGGAGAGCTCTAAAATAAATACCTGAACTAAATGTTTACTTAAATGCCCTCCTGAGGGACACTTTCTTCAGTCTGGGGGATGACTGAACATACTACAGCTAGACTGTTAGAATCATAGAATCATTTGAGTTGGAAGGCACACTCAAAGGTCATGTAGTCCAACTCCCCTGCAATATACAGGAGCACCTACATCTTGATCAGAGCCTAGTCCAGCCTGGCCTTAAATGTTTCTGAGCACAGAGCACCCACCAACTCTCTGGGCAACCTGTTCCAGTGCCTTATCTCCCTTATTGTAAAAAACTCCTTCCTTATGTCCAATCTAAATCTCCCCTCTTTTCATGTGAAATTGTTTCCCCTTGTCCTATCACAAGCTAAAGAGTCTGTCCCCTTCTTTGTTACAATCCCCCTTCAGATATGGAAGGGCTGCCATCAGGTCTTCCCAGAGCCTTCTCTTCTCCAGGCTGCACAGCCCCAGCTCTCTCAGCCTGTCCTCATAGGAGAGGTGTTTCATCCCTGGGATCTTTTTTGTGGCCCTTCTCTGGACATGTGCTAACTAGTCCACATCTCCCTGTAGGGAGGACTCCACATCTGGACACAGTGCTCCTGGTGAGGTCTTACAGCACAAAGCAGAGGGGCAGGATCTCTTCCTTTGCCCTGCTGTCCACATTTCTTTTGAGGCAGCCCGGGATACGGTTGGCTCTCTGGGCTGTGAGGGCACACAGTTGTCTCATGTCCAGTTTGCCATCCACCAGTAACTCCAAGTCCTTTTTGGCAGGGCTGTGCTCTATCCTTACACCCTCAATTTGTACTGAGAGTGGGGTTGTTGTCACGCAGGTGCAAGACCTTGCACTTGGATTTGTTGAACCTCGTGAGGTTTGCCTGGGTCCATTGCTGGAGCCTGCCTAGTCTCTCTGGATGGCATCCCGCCCCTCAGGCATGTCGGCTGCTCCACACAGCTTGGTGTCATCCACAGGCTTGCTAAGGGTGTGCTCGGTACCACTGTAGATGTCACTGATGTTGAAGAGCACTGGTCCCAGTAGTGATTTCTGAGGGACTCCATTCATTACTGATCTCCATCCGGACACTGAGCCACTGACCACCACCCTCTGGGTATGATCTCTCAACCAGATCCTCATGTATTGAACAGTCCATCCATCAGCTTCCCTCTCTTTCCAATATGGAGAAAAGGATGCTATGGGGGCCCATCTCAAAGGCCTTACTGAAGTCCAGATAGATGACATCAGTGGCTCTTTCCTTTTCCACTGATGCGGTTCCACCATCATAAAAGGCCAGTATGCCTTTATACGTAAGCAAGTTACCTATGCGAGTACGTTCATTTCTTTTCTAGCAGCTCACTAACAGTTATCAGAGGAAGCAGGGGATTAGGATCATTGAGAAAGCTCAGAAGAGAATTCCACTGCCATATTTTCCTTCTGACAGATTTCTGCTAGTTTTTATGGGAAACAGTGAAATTCACACTGCTCCCTGGTTTTTCAGAAAAGGCCAAGAAGAGGGGAAAATAACTGAAAATGATACTGATATTCACTTCTTAAATAATCATAGTAGTAAAAGAATGCTATTGTTAAGGAAGTTCTAGAACAAAAAAGAACTTGACAAAATAACAATAGCAGCAAATAAAAACAAACAGACCAAAAAAACATCGTATAGATGCTAAATAATTTATGAGAATTCTTTCCTTAAAGCTTGAAAAAATACTTTGTTCTTTCTGAAGAACGACTATAGCAGTGATGCTCGCTTATTCAGTGACGGTGCATACCATGGAATTCACATGCACCTACCCGGGTTTTTGAACCATATTCTGAAGACTGCACAGTAATGAGACTGGATTCTCTTTCAGTGTGTTTTAGAAAAAGAACCAGTAAACAAGTTTCTACTACGTGTTTAATGTTACTGTCTTCATGTGCTCATCTCTCACTTTCTTAATCAAAATCCTTAGAGCATGTCACTCCTTGAAGCTCCATTGGACTAAATATATGCTTTTGACCCACAAGAGGTAATTATGGAGTGTTTCAAAGGTGGAAAGACCCAGTATTGCAACTTAGACTACTAGTTAATTTTTTAAAAAGTAATGATACTGAACCACGGACTGAACTCAGTGTTATTACACATGAGCAAATCTGGAATAAAGCTACTGCTTTCATGTCAAAGTCAATGAACTATATCAGAATTATATTACCTCAACTGAGATCATAAATTGATCCTGTAATTGGACCTTTAGTTTTAAATATAATATTTGCAATTGATTGTTCTGTCAAGGGAATAGACAACTGTATCTTGGCAGAATTCTGAGCCTATTAGAACAAGCTGGGAGAGGGTGACAACATGATGAATATCCAATTCAGTAAAATGAAGATGAGTAAAACTAGAAATACAGTGCTGATTTTGAAGTAGGTGTTCCTTTAACTTACATTTGTATTTGCAGTGCTTAGTGTGGTAATTTAAAACAAAACAGGTGGTAGTGAGGGTGTGATGTCTGTCACCCTTCCCTCCTTCCCTCCTTCCCTCCTTCCCTCCTTCCCTCCTTCCCTCCTTCCCTCCTCCCTCCCTTCCTCCCTCCCTTCCTCCCTCCCTTCCTTCCTCCCTCCCTTCCTTCCTCCCTCCCTTCCTTCCTCCCTCCCTTCCTTCCTCCCTTCCTCCCTCCCTTCCTCCCTCCCTCCCTCCCTCCCTCCCTTCCTCCCTTCCTTCTTACTTGAGGATGACATTAGTAAATGTGAACATTATGTTTGGGCTGCTTGTGTGTGTTGACACAAATTAAAAAACTGAACTGAATCAGAATCACAGAATCACCAAGGTTGGAGAAGACCTACAAGATCATTCAGTCCAACCATCCACCTATCACCAATAGTTCTCACTAAACCATGTCCTTCAACACAATGTCCAAACGTTCCTTGAACACCTCCAGGGTCGGTGACTCTACCACCTCCCTGGGCAGCCCATTCCAGTGCCTGACCACTCTTTCAGAGAAGTAATATTTCCTAACATCTGGCCTGAATCTCCCCTGGTGCAGCTTGAATCCATTCCCTCTAGTCCTATCACTAGTTAAACGAGAGAAGAGGCCGACCCCCAGCTCACTACAGCCTCCCTTCAGGTAGTTATAGAGAGCAATAAGGTCTCCCCTGAGACTCTTCTCCAGACTGAACAATCCCAGCTCCTTCAGCTGCTCCTTATAAGGCCTGTGCTCCAGACCCCTCACCAGCTTTGTTGCCCTTCTTTGAACACGCTCCAGAGTCTCAATGTCTCTCTTGCAGTGAGGGGCCCAGAACTGGACACAGTACTCAAGGTGTGGCCTCACCAGTGCTGAGTACAGAGGTACAATTACTTCCCTGTTCCTGCTGACGACACTGTTTCTGATGCAAGCCAGGATGCCATTGGCCTTCTTGGCCACCTGGGCACACTGCTAGTTCACATTCAGAGTGTGAACTGAAAGTGTGTCCAGACGTTTGTTGCTAATTTCTACTTTGTCTAATTGTTTAGATACTAAAATATAGACATTTTTCCTACTCTGTCATATAATTCTACAAAGTAAACTTAAATTGGAATCAGTGAAGTTGAATCTCTTCTACCACATGATGTGTCATCAAGAAACAACACAATATTGATATTTTTCCCCCTCTTTATCCGTGATTTTTGGTTCAATATGGTACATCTGATCAAAATCATAGGATGCAAAAGAATGCTGTCGCTTAACAGCTAAGGAACTTGAGTTTTTTCTTGAAAGATAAACTTTTGAATTACAAATCATTTAACACTGGTCGAAATAAATGGCAGGACGGCAGAGGGGCATGGGAAGTAAGGACTATTAAACAGAAAATATCACAGTCAAAAGGGAGCACAATGCCCTGCTCTGGTATTTTGCTCACCCTTGTGATCAACTTTCCAAAAGCCTACAATGCTACTCATTCAGGGCAGCCCTGAGGATGTCACAGCAACATCAGTTTGATGGTGTGGAATGGGAGGAGAAGTGTCCCTTCCTTCTTGTATTTTTTCATCTCAGCAGATGTGTTTCTTCCTGGTTCCCAGGGGAGGCCTGCCAGCTGCACTGACATCTCCCTGGGCATCCAGGGAGACATAATGATTCCCCAGGGAGAGCCTGGAGGGGCTGAGGAGGACTACCCTGTGCCCCTGATGGCTGGAGCCAGTGCCCATAGAGTAGGCAATGTTCACTGCTCATTTAGCAGCTGTCACACGTAAAACCAGGGCAAAACTATGCTAGATCTGAGATGTGATCCTGTTGGGTCTGTACNTGGGGGGGGGGGTCATAGTTCTTCTCATCTGTAAAGATGGGGTGGGGGTGATGCTCTTCATCATTTGGCATCCACCAGCTGTTCCTGGCTGTGAAAAGAGAACCTTTGCTGTAGGAATTCTGGGATTGTTTTCTTTAAATTTGCTGTGAGAGGTGAAATCATTGGGAAAGAGCAAGAAGAAAGCCTTTAGGAGCTACATATGAAAATGACTTGTTTTGGTACACCCCACACTGCTATCATGCAAACAAGTTTTGGAGCAAGTGTAGCAGTGCTGAGTAAAGACCTGCTCAAGCACTGCCTATCAGGGGTGGACAGGGCTGGCAGCTGCAGGCAGCAGCAGCAGGTGCAGGCCTGGGCTGGGCCTCACCCCATGGGGCAAAGCTGTTCCCACTGGAGAGAGTGGGACGGCACAGAGGAGTCCCAGGACAGACCCTGAAGTACCAAAGACGGAGAGGCACTTACTAGCTTTACTTTTTTATTGTTGTTATTATTGTCCTTTAAAACTGTATTGTCCTTTTAAACTGTTTATTTGGCTTGAAAAAGAGTCCTAATGGAGCAACTGGAACGGACTTTCATGCTGAACTTCAGCCTTTCTTCCTTCTTCTCCAAAGGAACAGCTGCGTCTGTAGCTTCTCTGACACCACCGGGAGGCTGCAGGGAGCTCAGCAGCAGCTCAGAGCACACCAGTCCCAGTCCTGCCCTCTTCCTCAGAGCTCACCTGGAGGTAGCAGGGAGCTCAGGACCATCTGCTGGACACCTCCCATTGTCCCAGAACAGCTCAGTGGACATCAGTCCCAGTCCTGCCCTCTTCCTCAGGGCTCACCTGGAGGTGGCAGGGAGCTCAGGGTCTTTCGCTGGACTCTTCCTGTTGTCTCATCACAGCAGCTCAGTGGACACCAGTCCCAGTCCTGCCCTCTTCCTTAGGGCTCACCTGGAGGCTGCAGGAAGCTCAGGGTTATCCTCTGGACTCCTCCTGGTGACCCAGCACAGCAGCTGAATGGACACCAGTCCCAGTCCTGCCCTCTTTCTCGGAGCTTACCTGGAGGCAGCAGGTAGCATGAGGCTGTCTGCTGGACTGCTCCTGTCCCAGCACATCGGTTTTGTGGACACCAGTCCCAGCCCAAGTCCTTTCCTTCTCCTCAGAACTTGGGAAAGAAGAGGGGAGAGGTCTTGGGGAAGGACAAGGATGGGGGATGGGAAGGAAGGGGGCTACGGAGCAGCAGCAGGCGCTGGGGCTCTCTGGCGGATGATGACATTTCAACGCTGAGATGGAAATCGAGAGCCCCTGCTGCGCCTCCAACGGATATGACGACGTCTCCGGGCAAGCATGATGTTATAACGCTTGCCCGGGCCTGATGGAGACAGGTCCACCTCCATGGGCTCAATGTCGTCTTCAGGTGGGTCAATTTCCATTGGTTCAGGTTCGCTGTCGCTCCCCTGAAGCTTAAGCTTCTTTGGAGGAGGAGGATCCATCCTCCTCCAGAAAGGTGGGCGGGAGGGAGGGAGAGAGGGCTCTATATAAATCGCTTCTTGTGTCAGGAGGCCACAAGATGCAAGTCAGTCACGGACTGGCGTTCGTTGCCAGGGACTCCGTATACCTAACAGTCGTCAGGGAGGTGCCTTGTGACATCATCACACCATGGCACTGCGACCCTAAGGATGTCTCATGATGACCAAAACATGGCTGTGTCGGGCAAGGGGAAGCTGTGGCCCGAGAGCTGCCCTAGTTGCCACTTAGTGGGATTTTACAGCGTTCCATTTTCAAACCAGTTCTCTTTAATGTGTTTTCGGTGATTGTTCTAATAAAGATCTGGGAGATCTCATGGCAGCCCACAGCTCCTCATGGTGGCACACAGCTCCTCACAGGGTGTGGGTGGGCAGCACTGCTCTCTGGTGACAGCAACAGGGCCCGAGGGAACAGCATGGAACTGCATCAGGGGAGGGTCAGGTGAAGGTGAGGAAAAGGCTCTGCACCACAGGGCGGTGGGCATGGAACACGTTCCCCGGGGCAGTGGGCACAGCCCTGAGCTGCTGGAGCTCAGAGAAGGTATAGGCAGCATTCTTAGACAAAGAGATTGGGTTTAGGTAGTCCTTTGTAGAGCAAGGAATTGGACTCGGTGATCCTTGTGTGGGTCCCTTCCAACTCAGGATGTTCTGTGATTCTGTGGTAGGGCTTGATAGTGAGGATGTTCTCACATGGCCTACACTGTCTCGCTTATGAACCTGCAGCACCTGTCTCAGCTCTGGATTTCTGCATCCAGAGTTTTTCTGGAGAAGGTACCATAATCTTCTTTAAGCACCTCCATGAGATATTTAAATCAACCTGAACAGCTTTGCTAGAAGCAGGAGGATCCACTGTGCATCTTCACCTACACAAATCAGCTGGGGAAGCATTTTTTGGCACGGAAGAGAAAGTCAGAGGTCAACATTTTTCTCAGCATCCAGTACAGCTGTTTCTGAAAGAAGTATCTAGCCACGGCCTGAAACCAGGGAACAAATGTGTAAGTTAACTGTACTCTGCAGACACAGCTTAAATGTAATTAGCTCTTTTGTTTAAGAATAAACTGACTCTAACCACTTCTTGGGTATGTGGTTCTTTCAAGACAAAAAGGCAAATAACTCAGTTACATTTAGAAAAATGGCTTTAATGAACAGGAAAATGGCATTTAATCTTCTGGTGCATCCTGCATACTATGAGTAAATTCCATGGGAAACTGTAAGTGGAATGTAATTATTTTTAAAATAGAATCCTTTGTTATTAGCTACGTAGCCGTTGTGTGTACATAAAGAGCCCTGCTGTACAGACAAAAGAGTGGAAAAGTTTCCTGTAGAGTTTTCTGCTATTGAAAGCATAAAAAATGAAGCAGCGGGGTGAACTTTTGGTTCACAGATTCAAACACTGAATGTTAAACCTGGCTGAGAGAAAATCACTTTATTCTGATAACTGGATTACTTAGAACAAAAATAGAGAAAATTAAGAACTGAAGAGCAGAAAATTAAGGTGGAATGCAATTTAAAGAGTAAGTAGATGATGTAGGCTTTCATTTTCATCCCCCCTCAGTGTCCAGCTAATTAAAATTACAATCAAAATGAAAGTCTAAACTTGTAAATATCTTTAGCTAATGATTTTGTCTTTTTAATCATCTCCACATTCAAAGACTTTATTTTATTCATTTAGAGCTTTACAATAAAATGAAATTGTTTTTCTCTAGTAAAATCCTTTTAATTTTCTTTATCTGTTGCTTTTTACATCATACATTATGTATTTTTCTTTTTTCTTTTTAATTTCTGCACAGTATTCTCTCCACTTTTATAGTCTGTGCTCTTCTTACGCATTTACTTCAACTATTATAAAGTTGGATGTAATAAAGTGGATAATGAAAACTTTTTGCTTAGCATAAAATCTCTAGAGTTGCATCTGCTGGCTTGAAAAGTAATCTAGACAAACATTACCTTTCTTTGTGAGGTGCATATGCAGATACAGTGAATTGCTAAGCCACTGATCACATGCAGCTCTAAGTTTAGACAGAACAGCAGGTATTCAACTTTCTTTCTATGAAAAAGAATGTATTTGCCTGGATTTACAGACTCCTATCCATAGGAAATGGCTTGATTTTCTGTCAGTTTTCAGGGAACTCTTTCAAAAGGTTCAAGAATTAAAAGGAATAGAAGACGTTTGTAACATCCTAAGCAACAGCGACTCATCTTTCTGACCTTAGCATCCTAGAAATCAGCGTTCACTGTCCATGTATTTTGCACTTTCCACCAATATGGGAATACAACATAACTATCAAAAAATGGATATATATTTCGAGCCTTTGTTTTTGCACCCATGAAATGTATGAAAAGCATTAGTTTCACGTCAAAAAATTATTCTGAAGCTTTCTAAACTGAGTGTGAGGAAGCCTTGAAAATACAGACAAATTATTATCTGTGATCTGTCTGTCTTCATTACTTCCCTCAGTTTGGATAGTATCTCATTTCACTAGAAAACACTGATTTAAATTGGATGCTAGGGTTAAGACATAGCCAGTCATAACAGTGTACCTTAACACAATAGGAATACAATGATATTTAGTAACACAGTTCATTCCAGCCTCAATTTTGCTTTGATTCAGCCACAATGAAATCTGAGGATTCTGATCTTGATCAAAGCTATCTTGAAGTGTCTGCTAAATGTCTGGGGGGTTATTAAACTTCTAGCTGCAACAAGACAGTGCTTTTGTTTATCTCCAACTTGGTTTTCTTAGGAATTATGTTTAAAGAGAATGTCAGCATTATACCCTGTCTTGCAACATAATGATTGTTATTACATTGACATGGACGTGTATATATACACATCTCCATTGAAATATCCTCGTTTGACAGTGGCAAAAGCAAGGCCAGATTTTGGCCCAGCATCTTTAGGAATTTCTAACAGTATACATTCCCTGGTTCTGAAAGGCAACTTTCACTTGGCTGCTTGGAAGATCTCCAAGATTTTGATCTCTGCAAGGTTTGAAAGAGATAAAGTGCATATTTTTGTGTCTTTAGAATTTATATAAAACATGGATTGGTTTCATCTTCCATTGTTACCACTGATTGCAAAGGAAGTATTTGCAAAAATTTGGGAAGATGTAATTGGGCTTAAAGTATCTGTACTTTATGCATGGAAATTAATTTATGTGCATGCATTAATGTTGATACATCAGTCATTCCACAAGGTCATTTGCCAAACAGAGTGCCAAGATTTTGTATACATGTACGAACACGAGTGTGAGCTTTGATAGCCCTCTGGACCTAAGACCTTTTAAAATATCCAGTGTTTACTTACCCGTGCAAAATGGTTTTTAATAGCCAGAGATAAATTGCAATGTAAGACAACTTCATAATAATCATTAAAAATATTTTCTAGCAAAAACTGTGTGGGTAAGACGAAGGGATATGCATAAGCTGCCCATAGTAGGCTGAGGACTGGGAGGACTGTGGTAGAATGGGAGCACGGTGGTTCTCAACTGTCCATTTCTTAGTGGCTGATCTAACACCTCACTGTCTCCAAAGACCATAACCAAGCTTGGGTTATGGGTGCTTTCTTCATGTCAGCTCTAGTGCTTGCATCACAGCTTCAGCAAGACACGCTTGCTTAGAATGAATTCATGAAAAAAGCAATGTTTTTGATCAACAAACAAATGGATCTATTTTGCAAGGAGATCGATCAGGAACCAGAGTGGGCAGAAGTGAGGAGGGGCTGCGTGGCTGGGAGCGGGGTGAAGGGAAGAACATAACTGTCTTCTGCAGTAGTGAGCCAGACATTCGGCTGGAGCAGTTGTACCAGAAAACTTCTTTCAGATGACAACCGTAGCCCAATGGTTTAATCACTGGAAGGTCTATGTACCCCCAAGGGCTGCTAGTGCATCTGAGTTGTGCTTTCAAGCAGTGGGAAACTGAAGCTCCAGGGAGGGCGGAAGGGCGAGAGGAATCTCCTTAATTAGATGAGAATAGGGTTTAAACATCAGTTTTTGTCTAGGGCAGTTTCACTGTTTATCAGTGTGTTCTGATCAGATAAAGATACTGACACTTCTGGTGTAGCTTCTAAGAATAAGCAAGTTGATTTGACTTCAGTGAAAATAGGAACCATTATATACTATTCAAAGCATTCTTTTGTTCATTTAAGACTCTGTATCATTTTTAAGCATTTGTCAGGACTGGAATTCTTACACTGTGGCCTATTGTGCAGTTTGTAGAGGCCTGTGAAGTTCTGTGGTTTTAGTTCTGCTTAAAAGACAGATAAAATACACTAAATATTTTTTTACTGAGGCTTTTCCTTACAAACAACTACTGCTTTTGCCACCAGATTTATGATTACTGTGCAGAAGAGGAAGTGTTTCAGAAAAGAGGTGCTTTGTGAAATCGTTACGTTATGTATTAAAATATAATAAGTTTGAAAACACTTGATTGGCAGCCTTGCACACTTAGTAACATTGACCTTCAGTGGCTTGAAATACTATTGTAATTTTTCAATTTGCTATTATAAAATCCAGATTTCATAAACATATTATTATCTTTCCATTATGATTACTTATTCCATCTGAGGTCTACAATGCTCTTCTGTAACATCTAAATGGAAATGGGATTAGGATGAGATTCTGTCACTCAGGAGACTTGTGGAAAAAGGTGGGAATATGCACAGAAAAGGTCATTTCTTAGGGGCAAGATGATCAAAATGACACTGAGCTATGATGAAGGACAGCAATAACAGTACTAGCAATTTTACATCTTTCTACATAGATTGTTTTATGTTGGAGAGACTAATGTGAAGAATAATGCACCGTTATTTTCTTAGAAACACAGAATCACCAAGGTTGGAAAAGGCCTCTAAGATCATTCAGTCCAACTGTCCACCTGTCACCAATATTTCCCACTAAACCATGTCCCCCAGTACAATATTTAAACATTTCTTGAACACCTCCAGGGCCAGTGACTCCACCACCTCCCTGGGCAGCCCATTCCAGCACCTGACCACTCTCTCAGAGAAGAATTTCCTAACATCCTACCTGAATCTCCCCTGGAGCAACTTGAGGCCATTCCCCCCATTCCTATCACTAGTTACATGAGAGAAGAGGCCAACCCCCACCTCACCACAACCTCCCTTCGCATTGTTGTAGAGAGTGATAAGGTCACCCCTGAGCCTCTACTTCTCCAGACTGAAAAATGCCAGCTCCCTCAGCCACTCCTCATAAGGCCTGTGCTCCAGATCCCTCACCAGCTTCATTGCCCTTCTCTGAACATGCTCCAGTGCCTGAATGTCTTTCTTGTAATGAGGAGTCCAATACCAAGCACTGCACTCGAGGTGTGGCCTCACCAGAGCTGAGTACAGAGGGATGATCACTTCCCTGCTCCTGCTGGCAACACTATTTCTGACACAAGCCAGGATGCCATTGGCCTTCTTGGCCACCTGTGCACACTGCTGGCTCATATTCAGCCAAGAATCTATCAATACCTCCAGCTCCATTTCTTCTACGCTGCCTTCCAGCCACTCTGCCCCAAACCTGTAGGGGTGCCTAGGGTTTTTGTGGCCAAATGCAGGACCTGGCACTTGATCTTGTTGACTTCATCCTACTGGCCTCAGCCCAGCTATCCATCCTGTCCAGATTCCTCTGCAGAGCCTTCCTACCCTCAGGCATATTGACACCTTCTGCCAAATGGGTGTCATCTGCAAACTTTCTAAGGGTGCATTTCACAATTGCCTCATATATAAAAAATCAAGCTTAAAAATAATTCATGGAAACAATTTCACTTTCTTAAGTTACTAAGTGGTTTCATATGAATTGCTTTTTTTGTGAAAGTACTTGCTGTCTCTGACTTCATGGAATAATTTTACTAACAAAATCTAGCCTACTGAATATTCAGAACGTATTGCTTTCAAGTGTTTTAAAGGTATGCTACAGCCTTAGTTATAGGCAAGGTCCTAGGGCCTCTTGAAACATATATAAGGACTGCTCTAAAAGTAATGCCTTACTTATTACATTGGCCCACGACATCAGAGGCAGATGTTGTCTGTGTGGCAGTAGAGGTTGAACCTTTCTGCCAATATTCCATTACGTTTTGTTACCATGAGACAGATGGCAGCAGAGGGGCACTGTGACAGAATAGCACCTGACATGGAAGTGCTTACCAAGGAAAGGAGTGTCACTGAATTGCTCCATGCAGAAAAAAACGGCACTGCTGACATTCACTGACACTTGCTGAACAACGATGGAGATCAGTGGATGTGAGCACAGTGAGGTGGTGGATGGTGCGTTTCAGCAGTGAAATATGGGCCATGTTCCGGACAGCCATGCCCAGCTGTCACACCACAAAATGAAGAGCTCTTGCTCATTGCTGGAGAAAATACATTGCTAGAGATGGTGACTCTGTTGAAAAAGAGCGCCTTGTAGCTGAGAGATCAGTGTATCAACAGCGTTATTGTGCTCTTTGTTGTAGTTTCCACGTTAATAAACAGGAGGCATTACTTTCAGAGCAACCTATGTATAATAAGGCTTGTTTAAAGCTCATTTTCCGGGCTTTCCCAAGTACAGTGACTGCAAACTGCTTATCGCTGTATCGTTGGCTGTAGATTAAGAACCCCATCCGAAGGCTCTCTTCAGCCCCGTTTCCTCAGGACGTCCCGAGGCGGGAAGGAGCGCGCGCGCCTCGCACAGCCGCCTCCTGACAGCCCCGCGCCAACGCAGAGCTAACGCCGCACGCAGGGAACGCCCCTTCGCCTCGCGCGCCTGCGCCGCCTGACGGGCGGGGCCTCGGCCCCGGTTCGAACGGTGGCGGGCCGCGGAGGAGCGGTATGGCGGGTCGGGGATCTCTGTTCCGCCAGTGTCCGCTGCTGCTACCTCAGAATCGCGAGGGGACGGCCTATGAGGGCTTCGTCAGCGCGCAGGTACCGGCTCCGCTTGCGTAGCGCGGCCCGACGGGTGTGTGAGGGGCCCTGAGCGGAGCCTGGCCCAGCGGGGCCGCTGCGCTGCCTGGGGGCGAGCGAACCCGGGCGGCTGTCCGCAGCCGCTTCTGCGCTCGGCTCCACGTAAGGTCAGGTGTTGGAGTATCCGTGGGACTGCTCTCGTCGGTGCGGGGATGGGAGCTGGGCCGGGTGGGCAGCAGGTTCCCTTCAGGCTTTAACGTCCTGTGCTACGGCCGCGGCGCGCAGGAGCAGCCCTTGGTAGGTGCGTCCTCACCTGGAAGCGGCTTGGGAGCTCCCTCCTGTAACAGCGCACGAACGTCACGTGCTTGCGTTTTCAAAAGTGCAGTTTTACAGTTAGAAGTCAGGAAGATTTCCGGTGATTCTGGTACTGAACTCGTACGGTGCGCTTTGCAACGTGTGTTTGTATTGGCGCTGTTCTCGCAGCTGCAGCTCTGTGTGCCGGAACGCATCTTGGCACTGCTGTGAAGGAGAAGGTACCAGTGTGAGCAGCTGCTCTCTGATGCAACTGTTGGATCGAGGCTGGGGCTGCAGTGTAGCAAGGTCTGAAGTTACGGCCTTGTTGAAAGGCATTTACTTTTGGAGGAGTTCGGAAGCAATTGATGCTCCAGTGTGCTGTGTTCTGCTCTGGGGCAGACGCTTTGTTTTTGCTTGTGAGGATATCAGAGATCTGGTAGGACTCTCTGGAGCCTGGCAGAGTGACTTAGGGCAGGCTGCTCAAGCCTGTGTACCTTCAGATTTTGAGTAACTCAACATGGAAACCCCATGACCTCTCAGGCAACTGGATTCACTCTTTGACCACCTATGCTATCAATAAGTGTTTCAATAAGTGTTTCTGTTGTGCTTTTTTATTTCCCTCCCCCCTGCATTTAAGTGAAGCTTCCCATATTTAAACTTATACCCTCTGCCTCTTGTCCTTTGGGTGTGTGTCACTCCATAGAGTCTGGCCATGTGTCCTTTTCTCTATGTCAGGTATTTGTACATACTGGCAAGGTAGTTCAGACACTTAAATCACCCTTGTGGCTCTCCATGGCCTAACTTCAGTATGTCTCTGTCCCACTGGCATTAGGGACCTGGCATCCCAGGAGTGCCTCACCACCCCTGAGCAGAGGGGAAGCATTGCCTTGGGCCTGCTGGCAGCTCTGCCTAATGCAGCATTAGAGGCACTTCACCTCCCTTGCTGCAAGGGCATACCTTTGGCTCAAGGTCAGCTTGGTGCCCGCTGGGATCAGATGGGGCCTCTTCTGCAGAATTGCTCTCTAGTTTCTTAGTGCATTGGTGCATGCATTACCAGTACATGTTATATCAACTGCTTCCTCCAGTCTTTTGTCCTCTGCAGACTTGCTGAGAGTGCACTGTCCCCTCATCTGGTTCAATAACGAGGGTTTAGTAGTGTTGACCCCTGGTGTGTGCCTTTAGTCACTGGCTTCCAGATGGACATTGTCATGCCGAGCACAACCCTTAGAGCCTGGCATCTCTTATAGCTTTCAGTCCACCTCACTGAGAGGCTGTTAGGGAAACAGTATTGAAAGCCTTGCTGGAGTCAAAGTAAAACATCACAAAATTGGTTGTTCTATCATTAGAGGATATTTGCTGTTCTTTTCTTCTGAAGAAATGTCTGAATTTGTGGTTGTAGTTCAAGGTATGCTGAGATGGAACAGAATCTGAAGTCAGTTTTGAGATAAGGTAATTGTCCACTTCTGGGAGGTGTCTTACAAACCTTTATTTCAATTCTGTTTTGATAATCCTATAAGAATGTCAGGGCAGGGTCATGAATCAGGGCTGTTAATGAAAATGGAAGTGAACGGTGTTTAGGAGCTGCTTCATAAAGACTGCACCAAGGGAGGAAGAGCTGTATTAGCGTAGTTGAGACTATTTGTGTTTGTGGTTTCTACACTGCTGAAAATCTCTGTGCATCAGTGCCCACGTTCCTTTTTAGCATAGTACTCTTATTATAAGAGTCTACTCTTTTACTTGAGTTGAAGAGGCACTCCTATAGACTCCAGCACGACTTGGACTGTGGCCTGTCCAGGTCTGGGTGATGTGTTTTTCTTTTTTAAATGTGTAATTTTTCTTTATGAAATATGATCTACTGAAAACATTCTTACTGAATGCTGTGAGTTACAGAGATCAAGAATATTCCAGCCTGAGAGTTAAAACCAGGATTATTCTTCCCTCTAACTCACACTGCTTTTTTCCTAAATGAAGAAATTCTGTATAACATTCCTGGAAGTCACAGAAATGTTCTTGCTTAGCAGTCAATGCTTTCAGGAAGCCCATAATATCAAACAAGTGTTCTTTGCTGACCTTCCTGTTAACCAAATGCTTATTTTCAAGGGCAGAGACTTCCACATCCGGATACTGTTACCAACAGACTCTCAACTGCAAAATGCAAGGTAAGACAGTCACATGGAAAACATGTGTAAGTGCATGTAACCAAGCATGTTTGATGAAAGCAGTGGTGAATATGTGTATTAATTGGTACCTTTTTCCAGTATGAGCATTGGTAATTAATTTTTACTGGTTTCTACTTAACCTTGAAGCAAAATTATACAGCATCTGTGCTAATAAACAGTGCTAATAAACATCGCCTGTATCGAAATATTTTGTTTTTAATTAACTGGTTGTATTTATATCTAAGTCAGTGTACTTGAAGAAGTGTTCATTTAGATCAAACTGTTTATATGTCAGCATTTGGAGAACAGACAATCCAGTGCAAAGCTGTAAGGAATGATAAAACTGAGGTTAAAAATGCTACACTAAGCATTACTGAGCTTCTCTTAAGAGCCCTGTTCTTGTTGGTGCAATTGTTTATCACAGCGGTGTTCCGGTGTATGCATGTATTGTATGCATGCCTGCATTACTTCCTACCCTTCTGTTCTGTGCTTCTACCTGCTGTAAACTGTGAGCAGATGGTATCAGGTAGCTTTTACATTCTAGGTCAGATAGTTAAAACTGCACTGTAAGTAACTGACATTTTCAGGCTTGAGTTTTAAGATATTGGTATTTTCATGAAGTCATTTTAGCTTGAAAGCATTATGTTGCTTTCTTCAGAGAAGAGGCTTCTATGTCTGCTTAATTTCTAACGGGCTGTGGATAGGGACATTTGAAAACTTGAAATGTATTTGAATAGGAAATTTCAAAGACATTTGAGGTATTGTTTAATTCCCTCGTTGTTTTTGAAGAAAAACTTGTATGTTGTTGGCACCAAACTTCGTGATCCTTCCTCAGAATCGTGTAGGATGAATTTAAAATAATACAAAGTACTGTTTGTCCAGGGTAGAGTGCAGCTGGCACCTAAAGAAGATACTGCATGGATATCGGCATATTTTGAAACAGGTATGCTGCCTTTAAAACCATTTCTATTAGATGTCTGGGTATAATGATGCTGTTAAGTGTGTGTGTATATGATTAGTGGAACTTTTACTCGTGCGTATTCTGAAAGTGTTAAAGAATTCCAATTTCACTTTGTAGGCAGGGTGTGCGGTTTTGAAATGGTTGAGTATTTGCAGACTGCTGTGAGGTGAGGTGGGTAGGACTTAGAAAACAGGCACTTGTTCAAGGTTTGGGGTGAGGGTTTTCTTTTTTGTTTTCCTTTTGTTCAGTGTTGAAGGTTGAGTTAGAACAACTTGTAATAAATGACATCTTACATTTTCCTTGATTTCTCTCTCTGTATATATGATAAATAGTTCATAATGCATGAAGGAAAAAATCACAGAAGTTATTGATTTATGCAGCTCATTCTGCTTTGTAGGCAGTCAAGGAATGTAAGTTAAACCTCTCTGTCCTGAAGGAACTTTTAGAGCAAGGATAGAGCTGCCCTCCAGCCATGAAGGACGTAAGGAGCCATCTGCCAAATGTGCAGGTTGCATCTCTCAGACTTTGCCTGCTTTGTAGAACAAGGGTTGCAGCTTTGGAGTACCCTGAGTTACAGAGCTGAAGGAACAGAAGTGTAAATGTGTGCTGCGTCTGATGACTAACAAGGATCATCTAACATGTGCCATACCAGGAAGGAGATGGTTCTGGAGAGTTCTTAAAGAAAATTGAACTGAGAACTTTTTGAGTAATTCAGAAGCATCTCTTCTCTCAGTACAAACTGAAGCGTCCTTAAATGTCTTCCCAAATGCAGATAAATGCCCAGAGTATAAAATCTTCACAAACCATGTGAATGTGTTACGTGACGTTATTTGACAGAGATGGGGTTTAGTTTTCACCAAGGTTCCCTGGGCTGGAGACTTGTTTTTCAATTGCAGTATTTAAAATCCTGTGTGGTTGAGATTTGTTTCCTTGTTAGTGGCTTGATAATACCAGAAGAGTAGATATTTAGACTGGGATTGTTTACCACTAATGTTATGATATGAAAATGATAACTCTGTTCCTTCCAGAGGTTGCACAGCTGTCCAGATCTTGTCAGTTTTGTGGTGGAGCTGAAAACTATTTTGGTAAGTGGCAGAATATCAGTGGTTGTGCTTGTTTTCTTTTGTTGTTGTTGCTGTTGTTTATCCTCCTTTTTTAAAAGAACGTATATGGAAAAGTAGTGCACAATATCAGTGGATTGCTCGGGGTGTTTTCAGCTTTTCATTGTATCCTGTTGGAAGACATTTTTTTCAGTTTGACTATCCACTTTCATTGTGCATCTCAGTATAGAATTAAGCTTAATAATAATGAAACACTCCTTGCTTCTGATGCTGCTTCGGGAATGTCTTCCACATCTGTCAGGTACAAAGCTCTGAGCCTGAGTGGCGTTGATAGTAGCTGTGTGGGAACTGTTGAATCATGGCCTGAACAGCAAGCGCTGGGTCAGCCATGGGAGCACAGGTGGAGGCAATTCAGCTGTGTGCCTGGAAGGGGTGGAGCCAGGCTGCACCTCTCCTAGACCCCATTTAAGGGCTGACTTCCGCTGAGGAAGGATCTCTTCCTGGAGATCGCTCCTTGTGGAGTTTCTTCACGAGCCTACAACACCAGTGAGCACCTCTTCTGTATATTTAACTATTCTTACCAGCCTAACTTCTCTGTATACCTGTTAACTTTACAGCCTGTTAACCTTACAGTAGCTCTTGAAAGTAATCATTCAGCATTACTGTAGTTTTGGAAAGGGATCTCACTTTGTGACCTGTAAGCAAAATTTTAAGTATGCTTTTCAAGAGCAAGTAGTGCAGCACTAGGGCGTGCAGCACTAGGGCGTGCAGCACTAGGGCGTGCAGCACTAGGGCGTGCAGCACTAGGGCGTGCAGCACTAGGGCGTGCAGCACTAGGGCGTGCAGCACTAGGGCGTGCAGCACTAGGGCGTGCAGCACTAGGGCGTGCAGCACTAGGGCGTGCAGCACGTGGCTTTGTGGGGTTTTGTTTTTCCTCTGTGATTTGGTATCAAGTTTTTCATAGAACTTCTGAGGCACCATGACCTGCCTAATGAGTACACAAGCTGGGATCCTGTTGTATTAAAACTGAGACATTGATTACTTTTTGATTGGTAGTATGTGGCTGTGTCTGAGGGATTTCATGTGGCTGTGATGCTCAGGAGGCAGCTGTGGGCTTCACAGAACCTTCTTTTGAAATGTTCTTTCAGACAAGATGCTTGGCTTCAAATTTATTAGATGAGAGAGAGGCACATTTGATATTTGCATCTGAAGACTGTTGTCAACATCTGTGTTTTTTTTAAATTGCAGATGTTTTCATTAGCAGTATCTGAAGTAATTTACCAAACAGCTTTTGTCTGCTTTAGCTGGAGGCTATAACAAAACAAATGCAGTGTACAGTTAATTTTACATAAGTTTAATATTTTGAATGAATTGCAAAAATCACATAACTAAGTAGTTGCAAAAATATTGAAATCTTCCTTAATGATGTTGTTAATGTTCTTTTAAACAGGAAATTGCTTTGAAGAATACACAAGAGCTGCACGTACCACGGCCACCAGAATACTACTCCTGTCTTGTCAGAGATCTGGAAATACTGGGTTGGAATAAGTATGTTGATTTTGTTACTGTAAGGTTAACAGGTCGTAAGGTTAACCAGTATATAGAGAAGTTAGGCTAGTAAGAATAAACAGAGAGGAAAGGTGCTCACCGGTGTTGTAGGCTCACAAGACTCCAGAAGGAGCAATCTCCAGGAAGAGATCCTTCCTTAGTGGAAGTCAGCCCTTAAATGGGGTCTAGGAGAGGTGCAGCCTGGCTCCACCCCTTCCAGGCACACAGGTGAATTGCCTTCACCTGTGCTCCCATGGCTGACCCAGCGCTTGCCTCAGGTGGTCAATCAGAGGTTCAGGCCATGATTCAACAGTTCCTATACAGTTACCCAGTGGAATACCCTGTCATACTTACGTTATTAGGTGTTGGATTCACACATAACTTGTTAACTTATCCTGTTCACAAACCTTTTGTTTTAAAGTAATCTGCTGGGTTTTTTTATTTAAAAAAGGAAAAAAAAAAAAACACCTCTGCTTCAACTGAAGACATGTTTGCAGTGTTGGATAACTGAGCTGAGGGTTGAGATAGGTCAAAGAATTGATTGCTTAGTAGTGCTATCAGCTATTGGCATAGTAAACAATACTGTATTTATAGTTCTTTTTTTTGACTATTTCAGTCATGTAGTGAGCTATGGAATTCCAACTGACTTCATGATAGTTCTTAAGTGTTATTTTGTATTTTTTAACTAGATCTAGAGCTGTCCTTCAAAAATAATGATTCTGTCCTGCCTCCTCAGGCAAAGTGAAAATGTAAATTTACCTTTTTGTGGATTCATGACAAAAAAGTGTAGAAGAGATTTTGGGAATCTGTTATTGCAGAACCACAGAGCAGTCAGCCCTTGAGAAACTAGAGAAATTGGTTATGTTTCTGGCTCCCCAGGTAATTCAAACAAAGATGAGGGCTAATGAAAGGTATGTTTTCTTGACTCAGCTGTGCAGGGAGGCCGTGTTTGGGTGTTGCTTTTGAAGGGGTTGGTTACTGCCCACGGAGAGGATAAGCTGTGTTACCTGGTCAGATTGGCTTAGTGCACCTGAGTACATGATTTCACAGGGGTACATGCTGTGGTATAGAGTGAGTATCTGTCAAACAGGGAGTGAAAGTTCATGTGGTCTTCTAAGGGAAGTAAAATAGCAGTGAATCTCTTCACCCACACTAACACTGTTAGGGGGAAAAACAGGAAACTAACAAAAGATACTTATCTTTGTTGAGGAAAGTACATATAGCTGCATCTGGGAACTTATTTATTAGGATATTGGATGTTGTTCAAACAGATTATGTTCATTCACAATCCAGTATGCCCTCAGATGAGCTGATTGTAGGAGTGCCAAATTAAAGCTCTTCAGAGGAAGACGTGGATCTCCTCTTATAAACATGAAGGAACAGAGGGTTGTGCTCAAATACTCAATGTCTGTGTGGAAATGCTTCAGAAATCTGCAGTGCTTCCTGATTTGCAACTTCTGGGAAGGCTTTACCTGCCATCACATGCCACTCCAGCAAGTTCATATCAAATAACTTAATGCTCCAGCAGGGAGCTTGGAATGATTTATATCTAGGTAACCTTTATGGAGTTGAAGGCCGTTATTTTTGTGTAGGCATAGAGAAAGTGAATTTGTAGATTGTGTTTAATTTTACTGATAGCATGCAATTAATTTGAGTGCCTTCATTCAAGGGGCAAAGATGAAAGATTGTGTAAAATATTGTGGAGTTTTGAATGAGAAGCTATCTTTTAGGTTCTCTATAACAAAAGTTGGAAACAAAGTCTGCATTTGGGACTTTCAAAATAGCAAATCTACGTTTTTTTCTTAATCTTGGCTGGTAATTTAACACGTTTATTTCTCCACATGAAGTAAGGTGGGTTTTTTTAAAGACTTACACTGAAGAATAGCCTTGAGTTTTCTCACCTTTGTGTATGAATAAGTAACATGCAAATTCCCACTTAATGTTAATTACTTTGAAGACCTTCTTTAAGACATCCTTCTTAAATCAGCTACAGTGTTTTCAGTGATTTCTATTATTAAGTATGTAGCTGGTGAGTGCAGCTGATGGCATACTCTTCAAGCAGGTCTGAGGATATTCGTTGAGTTCCCAAACACATGGGGACTACGTTCTGAATCATGCCAGCTTCCTGCTCAACACCCTTCCTTCCTCCCCTGCCTGCCTCCACCCACTGCCCCCACCCCTCT
>JACDJE010000193.1:1493415-1523468 GCA_016647715.1 Pavo muticus | reverse complement strand
TCAGCACTGGAGCATGTGCTCTGCACACTTGTGGGACCTCGCCCTCTGCTCACCCCTTGTCCCTTCTCCTCTCTGTGTTTTCCAGCGTTGGGCAAGTCGTTAGCATCAAAGCCAAAGTGAACCGAGCTTTCAACTCCAGCATGGAGGTCCGTGTGCTGCAGCCATGCTTTGCCCCCTGTGCCCACCCTTGGCACGCTGCTGTCCCTGCCAGCTTTACCCTCTGTGCTGTGGCCACCTGCAGAACACCTGCATGCTGCTCTGCTCTGTGGCTCCGGGACTGTGCTGTCTGTTCTGCTCACTCTGGCTCAGCTTGGGGTGATGCTGCTCGGAGCTGAGCTGCATGCTGCCTTTCCACATGCACCTGCTGCAGCTTGGGCACCAAACTGCTCCTTTTCTCCTGTGCTTGGTTTCAAGATCCCAAACTACGCTGGGCATCACTGCTTCACCCATTGCTTTCAGCCCCATCTTTCCTCAGGAGCAAATATTTGGGGTGAGGAACCCCTGCATGTGCTTGCACAAACTTCCCACTCTGTGCTGGTGGTGCTGGCTGAACGTCAGCCTCTGCCACCCATCCATGTGGCTCAGAGGCTCTGTGCTGTGCCCTCTACCAGGTGGGCATCCAGGTGAGCTACGAGGACCTGTGCAGCGGGAAGCACTGCAGCATCTGCAAGGCTTATGCCACCTTCGTGGCGCAGGGCCCCCCAGGCACCAAGGTAAGTGCTGTGCAGTGAGCCCTGTGCCCAGCCTGCAGGAAATCACCTCTGCAATAGGGGGCAGGTGGGGCTGTGCCTAAATTTTCCCGAGCCGTAGGGACATGTGCAAGCTGGAAGAGTCATTTCCCTCAACACAATCAACTCAGCCAAGCATGCAGAGCTTCCCCAGCTCCGCATGTGACTCAGGATGCATGCCACCCCTTGGAACCCTACGCAGGGCCCACCCCATCCATCACCCACACCTAGGTGAAGCTGAAGCCGCTGACTCCGCAGACGGAGGAGGAGAAGATCGAGCACAGCATTGCAGCTGAGCGCCGTCGGATGCGGCTGGTGCACAAGGACACCATCAAGGACCTCCTCACCCGCAGCACCAGTAACACCGGTACCACATGTCCACAAGGGAGGTGTGGGGCCAGGCGTGGGGGTGGCCATGGCACTGAGCCCCGTGCTCCCTGGCAGAGATGGAGACAAGGGATGGCAGTGTGGTGGTGCCGGCTGAGAAGACGCGAGTTGAGAGCGTGGAGCTGGTGCTGCCGCCGCACGCCAACCACCAGGGCAACACCTTTGGTGGGCAGATCATGGCCTGGATGGAGAATGTGGCCACCATTGCGGCCAGGTGCCTGCAGGGAGGGGGCATCGGGGCGGATGAGCTGGGCCACAGCTGGGTGGTGGGGGCCTTCTGGAGATGGTGGGGTGACAGGGCCTGGCACGCAGCCTTTGGGGATGGCACGGGGGGTTGGCAGTCCCACATGCACATGGTGGTGCTGGGGAAGGGCAGGCACACATCCCACAAGGGTCCCCTGGCTCTGGCTGTGATGGGGATGGTGCATGGGGTGACACCTGTCCCGCAGCCGGCTGTGCCATGCCCACCCCACGCTGCGTGCCATCGAGATGTTCCACTTCCGCGGGCCGTCGCAGGTTGGGGACCGCCTGGTGCTCAAGGCCATCGTCAACAACGCCTTCAAGAACAGGTGAGTGCTGGTGGCAGCTCCTCTAGCCTTTCTCGTGGCTCCCCATGCCTCACCCCTTCTTCTTTCCCCCCCCAGCATGGAGGTGGGGGTCTGCACCGAGGCCTATGACCAGGAGATGTCTGTCAGCCGGAGGCACATCAACAGTGCCTTCATGACCTTCGTGGTGCTGGATGAGGAGGGCCGGCCCCGCACGCTGCCCATGGTCATGCCACAGCCAGGGGTAAGGATTGCAGTCCCCCTGTGCCCCCCATGCTCCCCGTGTCCCTGCTGCAGTGGCACACAGCTAGCATCTGTCCCTTGATCACAGTGCTGCTATAAGAGAGGCACTGACATCAGCTGATGGGCTCTGTGCCTTCTCCCAGCACACTGAAATAGCTCCTGGTTAATCTCCAGAGCATGGGGCTTCACCTTTCAGCCCTTTGCTGCTGGATGTTTTACGCACTCTACAAAATATATATTTTTTTCCTCCTTTTCCATTAACCCGATGTGCTTTTCTCATTTATCAGGATGGAGAAAGGCGGTACAGAGAAGCCAGTGCTAGGAAGAAGATTCGGCTGGACCGGTGAGAATGAGTGGGATGCTGGGACAGAGGGGGGGAAATGGGAGATGCCTTCCTTGGCACCAGGGAGCAGGAGCACCCCAGCTTTTGCCCTGCTGCAAGGAAAACTCTTTCCTGCAGGAAATACGTTGTCTCCTGCAAGCAGACAGAGGTGCCGCTGTCTGTGCCCTGGGACCAAAGCAATAAGGTGTGTGCCTGCAGGTGGCACTGCCTCCTGCCTGTGTTTTGGGGATACCCCTGGCCCTGATGTGCTGCTCTGTCACAGGTGTACCTGAGCTACAACAACGTCTCCGCACTGAAGACACTTGTAGCCAAAGCCAACTGGGTGCTGGCCAGGGAGAAGGAGAAGGTATGGTACTAACCCAAGTACTCTGAGTTGTCCCCAGAGTGTGGGCACAGCAGGTTCATGTCCTAGCCCTACTCTGTGCTCCCCCAGGTACAGATCTACACGCTAGAGGAGGACAAGTTCCTCTCTTTCCGCATTGAGATGTCGGTGCACATCTCAGCCGGCCAGGCCTTCTCCCTGCTCTCCGACCTGCGGCGCCGGCATGAGTGGGACAGCCACTACGAGTGAGTGCTTCTGGGATGGCGTGGGAGCAGGCACCCATCCCTTTCCAAAAGCACATCCTTTGGGCCTCTCTGGGGCCTAACATCTCACCCTGGAGCTGTTCTCATGCCTTGAACCGTGTGTTCCCATCCCTGGGGCTGACAACTGTCAGTGTGCACAGCAGCTCTCACTGCCTATTGCCATTCTCCCTCCTGCCTGCAGGAGTGCCGAGCTGGTGCAGCAGGTGGATGAAGATGATGCCATCTACCACGTGCTGAGCCAGACGCTCAGCTGTGAGAACAAGCCGCAGGACTTTGTCATCCTGGCCTCCCGGCGGAAACCCTGCAGCAGAGGGTAAGCAGTAGGTGATGTCTCCGTCCCCATCACCTGGGCTGCACCCCATTCACCCTGCTGTCCCCTCCCAGGGACCCCTACGTGGTGGCCTTTCGGTCGGTGACGCTGCCCACACACCCTGCCAGCACCAACTACACACGGGGCGAGACGCTCTGCTCCGGCTTCTGTGTGTGGCCGGAGTCGGAGGAGATGAGCAAGGTGAGGGGCTGCGGCCACGTTGTGCACCGCTGGGGGGTTCAGCTTCCGTGCCCAGCTGTGACAGCCCTCTCCTGCTCATCACAGGTGGCTTACTACAACCAGGCGACGCCGGGGTACCTCAACTACGTCACCACCAACGTGGTGGGGCTGTCCTCCAACTTCTGTGCCACCTTCGAGGCCTGTGAGAAGTTCCTGTTGAAGAACAAGGATGACCTGATCGCACGGCTGCAGGACCTCTAGGCCAGCCTGGGGCTTTGCTGTTATCCGTGGACAGATGGATGGGCTGGCAAAGAGGGGTGTGGGGACAGGGTGGTGGCACTCAGACCGTTCCTCACTGGGGCTTCGGCCTGAGCAAGGTCAGTGGGATGGGGATGGAGAGGTGTCACAGTGATGCACCACCCTCACACTGATACTTCACATCCAGTCTTTTTTTTCTTCCTAGTTTTATAAGCTGCTGAGTAGGACTTGAATTTTAGTTCAACTAATGCTACTTGAATCTTTGTACAATCCCAACTCTTCCTAATACTGATTTTTTAATTGTTTCTTAATGAGAGAAACTTTTGTGTAGTGGTGGGGATAGGGGCCATGCTGGGGGAGGTGCTGCTCCACTATCCCGGGCTCCAGGGCAGGGCTGGGGCATGGCCACACTGCCCCTTGGCTCCCACCCAGAGCAGGGGGAGATGCACCTGCTGGGTGGGAAACGGGCTGTTAGTGAATCCACAGTGGAGCTGTCAGGTTTTCTCTGTTCCTGCAAGCAGAAGGTAGGCTGCCACCATGTCCCTGCCTCACACCCAATAATTCAGGATTCCAAACCAAGATGCTGATGGGATGCCCATGCTGGGCTGAAATCCCAATCCCATCACACTGCCCTGCAGTCTTGCTGCTGACTATGGCTCTGCATGGAAGGAGTGGCAATAAAAGCGCATCAAAAGGCAAAGCCCTTACCTGCCTGAGGGTCTGCTACGGGGGCTGTGGTGCTGCTGCCCTGACAGTGAGATCTGCACCGTACCTTGGATTGTGGTCATCCCCTGTGAACCTCCACCTCCCCTGCCCTCTTATCACCACCAGATAAAGCTGTTTCAAGCTGAACATGGTACAAAACACTCAATTTTTACAGTGACTCCTTATCTCCCAAAACTCAGGGCAATCCTGCCTCTTTATCACCAGGACGTGAGCCATCCTTCCCACTTATCTGTAGGAATGGCTGCTGCTTGATTAAATGCACAGTGATGTATTCACCCCAATGTTGAACTTTGACTGACCTCTCTCTCTCCCAAAGCACTGTACTTTTTAATGCTTGGGGTGGGGGTTTTGGGGTGCAGGAGGGGAGTCAGAGCAGGATTCCCCAGAGTGGTCCCCACGTGGGTGACTGCAGGAATGGTGATTTTTGGCCATGATATTGCAGATGAATTGAGCTCCCTGGACTGGAGCAGTAATGCCAGCTCAGCACTGAGATGGAGGGTGGCTTGGCTGACACAGAGGGAACCAGCCCAAGCCAGGACACAGTGCTGAGCAATGCAGAGCCTTCCAACGCTGTCAAACTGCTGCAGCTGGTCTTCCTGTCCATCTCCCGGGGAGTGCAGATCTGTGTGAGCTCTGTGGCTGGTAGGTCCCTGCACACTTCTTGGCCCAGGAAGGGCTCTCCCCCAGAGTGTTGATGATGGGCAGCTGTGTCTCACTTGTGCCTGACTGCATTCACCACGTACCACCCCTGAGCTGCTCAGCAAAGAGGAAACAGCCCAGGTAGAATCACAGAGTCGTTTGAGTCAGAAGAGATCTTTAGAGGCCATCTGGTCTTGCTCCCTGCAATGAACAGGGACACCACAGCTCCATCAGGTGCTGAGAGCCCCATCCAGCCTGACCTTGGGAATCTACAGGGATGTCGCATCTCCCCAGTTTTAGTTTGAAACCATTTCCCCTTGTCCTACCACAACAGGCCCTGCTAAAGAGTCTGTCCCCTTCCTTTTTACAGACCCCCTTTCAATACTGACAGGCCACTCTCAGGTCTCCCTGCAGCCTTCTCCACGCTGCACAGCTCCAGCTCTCAGCCCGTCTTCATAGAGAGGTGTTCCATCCCTTGGATCATTTCTGCAGCCCTCCCCTGGATGTGCTCCAACAGGTCCATGTCTCTCCTACACTGAGGACTCCACATCTGGACACAGTACTCCAGATGAGGCCTCACAAGGGCAGAGCAGAGGGGTGGGATCACCCCCCCGACCTGCTGGCCATGCTGCTCTGGATGCAACCCAGGATACAGTTGGCTTTGGGCTGCGAGGCAGCCCCTGCTGAAACATGCCAGCTGGCTGCAGCCCCAATCCCTTCCTCCACTGGGTCCTGCTTCATTCTGCTCTGCTGGGGCTGGCATACAATCGGCACCGAGGTCCACACATGGCTTTGGTTAAAAGCAAGCAGTTAGCATCCAGCCTTCAGCAAGCTTTGCGTGTAAGAGGGGCGGGGGAGAAACCACACACAGCAGCTGCTTACAGCAGGCGCTCTTCCCCTTGCAGATCATCATCATCTTTTTTTCATTGCTGCCTCCATGCTGAACGCACAGTGGTTCGGACAGGCCATCTCTGACACCATGACAGCCATGCATTGCATGGAAGGCAGCCGCAGCCTGGGCTACGAGGTCAGGCTGGGTGCAAGTCCTGCAGGAGGCCACATGCCTCCTACGCTGCATGCAGGCAGCTGTGCCACCAGCTCATCCCACACCGTACCCTTGCTCTGCCAACTCTGCTGCGTAACGTGCACTGGGCCAAGCCTGTCCTACCTGACTGCCCACCTCTCTGCCTTGTGAGCGTGGCTGCAAAGCAACCCCGTTGATAGTTTTTTTACTATATTTGTGCACAGTGCAGTAACTCAGAAAGAGCAATGTGGAATTCTGTTTACTTTCTTTGAGCTGTCTGAGCGCTGCACTGGAGAGAGAAAAATCCTCCATGCCCTAAGCAGAAGTATTTATGGCTGGAGAGCTTTTTGTTGCCCTGTGCACTTAAAACTGCAGCCACTGCTCACCAGGGCAGCTCCGGGAGAAAGAAATTATTTTTAATTATTTTTAATTACAAGCTCACACAGAAGCACAGATGATGCTGTATGTTGGCACTACAAGTTAACCGGGTGAATAAGACTGTTCTGTTTGGGCTCAGAATTACTGCTTAACATTCACTTTCAGTATTTCATATGATGAGAAAACAAGGATCACCTCATTTATTAGGCAGGAATCAGCCTGCTTAAAATAGACACGTCTAGCTCCAGTTTATATAGGTAGCAAAAGAGTCAGTAAAACACTGCTCCAGACAAAGAGCTCTGCTCTCCTTTGGCCAGCAGCAGCTCTGAGCAGTGAAAACCAGCTGCTGCTAATCCTCAGAGCTGCAATGGCCCATGCAGGAGCCCAGCTGCATTCAAGCTCGTGGCAGCAGGCAGGTACTCACCCCGGAGCACTGCTGTTAAACCCTGGCAACTACAGCCCACCTCGCAGGAAATCAGCAATTTTTCACAGGTAAGTACATTCCCAGCTGCTGTTGCTTCAGCTGCAGCCAATGTTTGGCACTGTTTCAGGTTTATTTCAAAACCCCATGCAGCCTGTCATAGAGGAGACCTTCTGCAAGCCAGCTGGATTTCTATTTAAACAAATAATCCCCTCTTGTAAGCCCTTCATTCTCCTTCTACGCTTCTTTGCTGGAAGTTTCTCTGTGTGCCAAGATTATTTCTCCCCTGAAGTGTGCAAGGCATTTCTGTGCAAGCAGAAGTTTGCTGTCTGTAGCCGAGATAAACAGCAATCTCTTGCACATGATTCCTTGGCTCCTTCTTGCTCATTACAGCCGATGTACCTTCTTGCCACTGAAATACTTCTTAGAGAAAGGAGAACTCTTCACAAAAGCCAGCACTGTCGGAGTCCCAGCCTTCACAAAATACCTGCGAAGATTAAAGAGAGTCCTCCGGTTTCCCTCTGTCTGGCCAAGCATCATGCGAGCGGCTTCTGCCCAGCACAGCACAGCCTGACCTCCCAAAGGATGACAGGCTGCTTTTGATGATCAGCAGAGCCTTTCAGAGCCAGGGCAACCCTTATCCAAGGAGCAGTGTTATGAATCAACGCTTCTCCCAACAGCCACCCCCAATTAAAATAGAGAGCTGTTGTTCTGTCCTGGAAAGAGGTTTCTTTTGCAACTGCCCTTACAGCCTGAAATCTGAGGGCTTATGCACACTGCTGAGTTTTATGGAGTGCCAGTTCAGATAGTCCACAGCAGCAGAGCTCGAGCTCTGCTCCTCCTGTGACAGACCCCTCTGCTGGAGCTGTGCTGCAGGCATCCCCAGCCAGCTACAAGCTGCTGCAAGTTAACAGCACCAGCTCTACAATACTTTTTTGGGTTTCTCAACAGCAGACTCTCTTCTCTAAACAACGGCACAGTACTTGAAAGTCAATTTCAGAGAGTGAAACTGCGCTGCATGCTGTGCTGGGGACTGCTCACACAGCATTATTAACAGCGAGAGCATTGTTAACCTTCAACACGCTCTCTTTATACACTGCTGCTGCCTTTTTATAAGTAGCACTGTGTGGATGGGGTATGAAACAGCCACTCTAGTGCTGCTGCCTGTGTGTAGTCCCACTTGTAATGCCACTCCCCTTCCCACCTCCGCCTAGTCCTGGAGAGTTGTGCATTTTGGGGGGGGGAAGGAACACCAATCACTAAAGCAGGCAGAAAAACCACGTGGTCCTGGTGCTCTACACCTCCCCCCCTTAGAGCAAGGGCTATTAAATCAGAAGGAAAAAAACTGCACTTAAAGCCCAAAGTTTGTACTCTCACTAGAGACGAGCAGGTAGAGCCTCACCTTCGGTGCTGCAGCACTTGTAGCAATGTGTGTTTTGGGTTCAGCTCATACGTTTCTGCTCTTTCTTCATCTTCAAAATAAAGCTGAGGAAATTTGGGAGAGTTACATACTTGAGCCACATGAAGACAGACTACTAAATCCAGTAAAAGCACAGCACACATCTCACAGAGGTTTCACAAACTCCTGTACCTTGAACTGACTGTGTCAGACACTGATTTCAGCAGTGCACTCTGTTTTGTGTAAATTCAAAGTCTTCCTGGCATAAACCAGCTTGCCCTCTTACAGCACTGGCAGCAGGAACACAATTTCTGCCATAGACATTGTCCTTTAGTACCTGACTGCTTGCTGCACTGTGGGCTGCCCAGTACATGCCACACTGAGGTGGGAAATGAGACATCACCATCTACACTTCTTTACGTACAATGCACCAGCTCACTGGCCTGAATCTCAGTTATTGTTTTGATTCCTAATTTCCTAACAGTATCTGTAAATACCTCATATTCCACACGTGCTGTATATGATAGAAAGTACTTTCATTTCTGTTAATAAACTCTGCCCATGTAAACTTGAACATTTCCCAGATGTGCTGACAAGTGAATGTAGCTCTCCAAATGGCTATTTCACAGCCACGGGTGGTGAACAGGTAATTATGCTATTGCTTCCATACACACACAGATGCTTAGTCTCACTTCAGAGAAAAAAAAACCAAATATCCAAACCAACCAACCAAAGTTTCACAAATCAACACACTCAAATAGAAGGAAAGTCCAATTTCTCACCTCGAGATTGCTGGGAAGGTATTTTCTTTCTAAATCCCAAGGAGGTAACTCAGCAAACATCACCATTAAATGATCAATAAATCTAAAAGCCAGAACACACATTTTAGCTTAGCGTTCAGCCTGATTTGTACAATCTGCACATGAATGACAGTAAAAATACATCAGCAAATTAGGCAATAGACTTGAAAATAGGTTTAGATCATTGTAAAACTAATAGCTTCTTCCCTTCAAACTCACTGCTTTCTCAATGAGACCATACCCTGTTACAACTCAGACCAATGGTTTTAAACTTGAGCAGTGCAACAGCAAATTATTTTTAATTTCCATTTTCACACTACAAAAGGTGTAAAAACGAGCACTGTGCATTTCATTTACAATTGATTTTTTATCTACATGGTCTCAGCAGTGCCATGCTTCACCACATCAGTGCTCAGAACACACTCGTGTGTCAGCTGGCTGTTTATTTTGGTACTGCAGGAGAGCTGGCCAATTTGTTCTGAGAATTCACCACCAAAGAAAGTGAAAATGGAAAGACATACTTAAAAATACTATCTAAGAACTACAGCTTTATTCATCTGTTTGCACTGTCATTTTTAATTGCAAAGTTGTGGGTGGATCCGTGCCTACAAAAACGTTACAAATTCCAAGTTGTTTTAACCTTGTTTGGCCAGCTACAAGATTGGAAATCTGGAGCTACTTCATTGGTATGACAGCATTGCACCTACCAGCTGTTCTCACTCACTCAAGCTTTTCCTTCATGAAAGAATGCTGCAGACAGTGCATTTACCTGGAGTTCTCATGAAAAGCCTCGATGAAGTCTGTCTGCTCGTGCTCAGGGTACAGGAAGAGGACAGGCCAGTTCAGGTTGCCATCAGCATCCAAGTGCACCTTTGCTCCTGTGGCACTGTCAGAGTGGAACCCATTCAGACATATCTCAGCCAGACCATCTGATATTTCCTCTTCTTCACTTGAAGGTTCAACAACCAGCTTGATATTTCTTTCCTAGAAGAGAGGAAGGGAAACAAGTAGGTTTTTGTTTTGCATTACTTTTTACTTAAAAAGGGGTACAGCCCTGGGAGCTCAGGATAGAGCCAGCCAGGCTCAACAGATCCTTAACCCAATCCCTCTTGTCATCCATCCCCCCCACCCCCCAAAAAAAACCCACAGAAACAAGTCCCCTTACTGACCCACCTTTATTGCTGCAAGCAAACGTTCCTTTTGACACTGTTCTTTCTTCGCCATCGCCTTTGCCTTCCTTGCATCCCTCTCCTCAACTCGCTGCATGTAAGAAAGAATTGTACCACAGTCATGCATAGCAAGCCAAGGCCCAGCACTACTCTGCTGACGAGTGGTGGCTCCAGCTGTTTCCTCTGCACATCTCAACAACATCATTATGTGGGACCACATTTGAGGAGAAATTACATTATGCAGAAACCTGAATGGAGAACTCTCCAACCAAGGTGTTTCTAGGTTGACGGTAAGCAGAACAGATCACTCCTGCAACAAGCATGTAAATGCCAGACTGCTGTAACATTTACCTTTAATTTGTCAGCTTTAGCTCTCACTTCCAGAAGCTTTTTCTCTTTTGAATCTATTTGCAAGCCCTCCTCACACCACGATATTGCTTCTGAGTAGTTCTTTAGCTCCATGTGACAGAGAGCTCCTGGAAGGATTAAGGCTTTTAAGCACCTGGTATTGGAGCTGGCACACAGCTATTACACAAAGCAGTGGTTATAAAGTCAGCATTAACTCTGGTGCCTTCTAAAGCAACACACTCTTGCACTGTAGGATTGTGTTGAGCTGCAGATTACCAGCAGGTCTAGTAAGCTGGGAGAGAACCTGAAGCATTTTAGCAGCCATGGCATCAACAGAATGGTAGTGACTGCTGTGCCCCATCCCTGGAGGTGCCCACAACAAAGGCCGGGCCCAGGGTAGCAGAGCTGGGGCAGCGGCAAGAGCAGGAGGCTTTGGGGCCATTCTGCGCTGCCCTTACCCCTCACGATGGCTTTGAGGTGGTCAGGCTTCAGCTTCCTCGCTTGGGTCGCGTCAGCAAGAGCAGAGCGGTAGTTACCTGCAAGTGAAGCAGAGCGGCTCAGAAACCTGGACTGCACATTTAAAGTACAAGCGGGTCCCACAGGTGGCAAAGCACGAGAACTGCATCGCCTGCCCGTTCTGCAAAGGGGGAGAGACATCGGGCGGGAGCTCACCCAGGCGGCAGTGCGCGGCCGCCCTGTTGGACAGCAGCACAGCTCGTAGCTCCACGTCCTCGAAGTTTTGCCGCAGCCCCTCGCTGTAGGCTTGCACAGCCCTGCCGTAGTCCTTCTCCCCGAAGTACGCGTTCCCCTCGTTCTTGTACATGGTGGCCAGCTCTGCGGGGCGGGGAGGCGCGGCGTGAGGTGGGCTGCGCGGCTCCGGTGGGACCCGCTCTCGGGATAGGGGTACCCGCCGCCCCGCCGCCCACCTGCAGGCTCCTTCTCCTCGTCGAACAGCAAGGACTGCAGGCAGGCCAGGGCGGGCTGCCGCGTCGCGTCGATCTCGGCAGGGCAGCGCTTCATGAACATGGGGATGGCCTCCAGCTCCTGTGGGCACACCACGTCAGCCCGCGCCGCCGGCCCGCTACGCCCGCCCGGTCCCGCCGCCTCACCTGCTCCCACGTGTCGGGATGGAAGCCATTCCGGTACCGCGGTACCGCATCGCCACTCTCCCCGGCGTCCGCCATGCTGCTACCAGTCCGTCCTCCCCGCCCCTTCCGACCTTGTCCCGGCCCCTTCCTGTCCACGCCCCGCCTCCTTCCGGCCCCGCGCCGCCATTTTGCCCGCGGTGGGGTGCGGGGTGTCCGTGCGCTGCGTGCGGTGATAGGGATGGGGCTGCAAATGGCTGCCCTTCTCCTAGAGGTGTTCAAAATTGTGGGAGTGCGCGCTGAGGGACGTGGTGGGCTGCAGACCTGCGGTCTGTTCCAACCTTAACGGCTCTAGGATGAACCACGGGGACAGCCCCGCAGGGAATGTGGGCTGACCCGGCGCGTCCCCGCCCCGCAGCACAGCTGTTAAGCAGCTCCTAAACAACGAACAAGGCTGCTCAGGCCCACTCCGCGCAGAAAAGATGATAGATTTGGAGGCGGGGATTTCAAGGGAGTTGCACTTTACTCAGTAACTCAATGACACCTTCCTTGGTGAGGTACAAAACCGTGCTAGAGCTCTGATCCCAAACCTCAAAGACTGGGGGGTCCTCGCAAACCCTCCTCCCGGCTATGACCACGTAGGGGTACCCCAGTTTGTTGGCATCTTTCAGCCTTTTGCCAATTGTCATCTGCGTCCTGTCATCCAGCACCACTTCGCCCACCAGGTGTGGCAGGGCTTGAGCCACATCATCGTAGAGGTGCTCCAGCAGCACGGCTCCCTGCTCCTCCTTGCTGCCTTTCTTGGGGGGGATGAAGCACACCTGGTAGGGCGCAATGAGGCTCGGCCAGCGGATGCTGTCCTCTGTAGACAGCACCTCAATGGATGCTGCCATGATGCGAGTGACGCCCAGACCATAGCAGCCCATTTCTGCTAGCTGGAGCTTGTTCTCGGGGGTGTAGAAGACGGCGTTGTGGACAGAGGAATACTTGGTGCCCAGATAAAACGTGTGCCCCACTTCGATCCCTCTGCTCTGGGTGAGTTTTTCTCCGCAGGTGGGGCACGCTGTTTGCTCTTCATCCACCATCTCCACATTAGCTGCGAAATGCCCAGCAGGGCACAGCACCAACCTGTCCTCGCCGATGTCGGACGGCAGCTGGAACTCATGGGATGCAGTGCCGCCAATGGTCCCAGTGGCTGCCCGCACTTGGACGCAGCGCAGGCCCAGGCGCTTGAAGAGGCTGCGGTAGGCTCTGCACACCAGCTCATAGGTGTGATGTGCTGCCTCCTCAGAGCTGTCAAAGGTGTACATGTCCTTCATGTAGAACTCCCTGCTACGCAGCAAGCCAAAGCGGGGCTTGGGCTCATCCCGGAACTTTCTGGTCACCTGGTAAAGGCGCAGTGGGAGCTGCCTGTAGGACAGGTTGCTGTGTGCGGCCACCAGTTCGGTGACAGCCTCCTCATGTGTGGGGCCCAGGCAGTACTCCTTGCTGTGCCGGTCGGCCAAGCGGAACAGCTCCGGCCCCATCTGCTCCCAGCGCCCGCTGGTCCGCCACAGCTCAGCAGAGCTCAGGCTGGGCATGTTCACCTTCTGCCCGCCGATGTTCCGCATGGCGCCGTCGATCAGGCGGATCAGCTTCTCCATGGAGCGCACGGCAGGTGGCAGGAGGTGGTAGCAGCCGGGGCTGGCGGGGTGGATGAGGCCACCCTGCAGCATCAGCCGGTGGCTGCGGCAGCCCAGCTCCACCGCCTGGCCCTCGCATCCTGCCACACCACCCACCTGCAGGTTCAGAGGCTGGAAGAGCTGCGAGAGCAACAGGCGGGCGTGAGCCGAGGTGTCGTGCTGGGAGCTGCGGGCCTGCAGCTGCGGGCCTGCTGCTGCTCTGAGCACGGGGAACCCCGTCCGCATCAAGCCCAGCATCACGCCTGCAGGAAGGAAGCAGCAAAACAAGGAGTTACGCGCAAGGTGCTGCAGCTCAGAGTGCTGGTGGCTACAAAAAGGGTGCACCGCTGCCACGTGCTGCTTCGTGCTGGGTGGCACTGCAGCCTCAGCACCCGCAGCCCCAGCACCGACTTCCCACCAGGCTCCAGGCTGGGCAGCGCCTGCCTGCAGGTACTGCACACCCACGTGAACACAGGCACCGCGTGCGCACACACCGACCCACACACACACACATACTCACGCGCACGGACACGCGCTCTGCGCGTGCACGCGCGCACCCCGCGGCCCAGCCGCGCGAGCCGGCAGCGCCCGCACCGCCCGAGTCACGTGACAGACCGCACCGCCTTCCTTGCCGGAAGCGCCGCTGGCTCTATGGCTGCTCATCAGCGCCGACTGCTGTGCGGAGGCCGCGGCGCAGGCCGTACGGGTGGGATCCTACTGCTGGGCTTGGGGTTGATGGCGGCCTGCGGGTGGCAACCATCATGTGAGGAGCCCGCCTGCACTGTGCCTGCGTTACCCGGACACGGAGAGGCCCTTTCAGGCTGCTGTGGAACTTTCCTGTCGGGATCCGGTCTCTGTCCCACCTCAGCTCACACTGTGCAAGACCATGGGGCCTAGAGGCCAGAGCTGAAGCTGGGGCATGTACCATATCCAAAGAGCACTCTGCCAGGCGAGGAGATGTCACTTTGCTGAGCCTGGTTTTATGGGGGCTTAAGTTATCCCTTTTTTAATATAAAGAAGTAAGAATAAGCCCTTCTTTTATTTAAAAACGAGATTTTGGGAAATCTTCACAATCCTTCTGTGATGGGGAATATGCACTAATGTGCACTGCGATTTATATGAGGAAATGGGAAAGATAAAAGGGCTCGTTGTTGATGCTTCTGATTTAGGAGCACTGAAGCCACTAAAAGCATGAACCGGCGCCTGCTTAGCATTGCCCAGAGGGACCCAGGGAAGCCGCTCCGCAGCTCTGAGCCAGGATCTGGCTGCAGGTTTCTGGCTCCTGGATGGTGCTTCCCTCCCAGAGCACCTCCACTGTTCTCCTGGTGATGGTTTCCCTTGGCGTGCTCCCCGCTGCAATCAGGTAGCAGTGCACACGCTGTCTGGGATACACAGCAGTTGAGCTGCAGGTCCTGCAGGATGCCCCGTGCCATGGTGTGCAGGTCCTGCTGCAGGGCAGGAGAGTGGTCCTTCTCCGTTTCCATCGCCTGCTGGAGCTGCTGAAGCAAAATGTGTTTCTGTCAATGACTTACTGCCTGCTGAGCAGATCAAAGAGACAAAACATCTTGGATTGATTTGCGGGGCAGTGTTTTAAGTGGGAGGGTTTGAGGCTATACAAGAGACAAAGTCTGCGGGGAAAGCTGATATCTCTCGTTAAACCAACAGACAGTGCTGGATGAGGAGCTAAGCTTGGAAGCTTGGTGCCTGGGAGCCTGTCTGCACTCTTTATCTTTTCCAGCTGTGCTGAGAGGGATCAAAATGAGGTTTCAGCCCTGGCCCAGTCACGCTGGCTACATCCTGGCTGACCTGGCCATGATCTTACACAGCTGGGAGGATCCATGAGCCCGTAGCACTGCCTTGCACATCTGTCTGGCTGAACTTCCTGAGTGCTTCCATTCCTTCCTGTGATGCTTCTGTAATTTACAACTCCAGGGTGATGTTTTTATGTCCAGTAAAATGGTAATTGCAGGGCTCGTCCTTGAACCTCCTGTGCTCCTTGGGATTGCTCCTCCAGGAGGAAGAGGCGACACAGGCTGCCACCATCGCAGAGCAGCTGGGAAACAGCCGCCAGCTCTGCATGTCTGCAGCTCTGAATGTGTGTCAGACAGCAGAACAGCCCCGAGGTGAAGCTTTAAAAACTGCTTCTTCTTTTAAGCTGCTCCAACTGCTTTCTGTGTCATAGCTCGTGATGCTGGAGCTGTTCAGGCACTGATTTGGGCCATGTCCCTTGCTGGTGAGATAATCTTTAATGTCTAACAAATCTCTGTGTGTTCAATATAACCCCTTGGAGGTGCCGTGTGGGGACACCATCCCTTGCACCCTTGCAGTGCTGGGGCAGAACCAGGTCATGCCTCACATGGGAATGTGGGTGCCAGGAGGGGGACGTTGCGTCCCTGGTGGGAGCCAAGCATGGGCTGTGCTCAGTGAAACGGCACTTGCTTGGCTTTGCTGGCACGCATGGCCCAGAGAGCTCGAGGGATCCTGCAGTGGGGACTGCGGGGCTTGGGGCAGCCAGCCTGGAGCCCCCAGTATATCTACAGCACCTCAGAATGAGTGGCAGGTGACAATGGTGAGGGCTGCCATGGTGAAGGCTGCCATGGTGAAGGCTGTCACAGCAGCCCTGGTGACCAGAGCCACCAGTGTGGGACATGGGCACCCAGGTGAGGCCACCAACTGGGCTCACAGTAGGGGGGGCAGGAATTCCTGGTGTAGCTCTTGAATTATCATACCTACTTTGCACAGCAGTCAGAGGCACCCACTGGGGAGCACCCTAGAGTGTCTATGTGGGATGTGGGCTCGTGCTCTGGGGAGCCACTTCCCACCCAACAGCAAAACCCTTTATGAGTGCCTTAATCTGGGATGAGTGACAGAGCCAGCATGCGAAGCAGTGGCGTACGTATATTTGTTCTCTGGCTCTGCCTTGCAGGGGACAGCACCAGCCTCTGGCTGGGCCAGAGCAGAGGCAGGCTCCCGGGCAATTCAACTGCCCCATTTCCAGTTCAAGGTGATGCTGAAGAAACGCAAACACCAGGTAAGAGCCAGATTTGATCCACCCTCCTTGTCCTGGCGGCCAAGAAACATTGGCAGTGTTGCCTTCGATGCCCAGCCTATCCTTACCATCTTTTTCCTTCTGCAGCAAGAGAGGCTGGGCCCAGGGACATACAACATCAGGGATTTCCTGCAGGAGACACAGCCCTCGAGCCTGAGGGGCATCTGTGACACAAGGGAGCAGAGGTTCAGAGAAAGCTGGCTGGTACATTGCAGCCTGACTCGGGGGCTGCTGGCATCCCTGTGAGCATTTCCCCTGTCACTGGAGCTGGCTGGGGGCTGCCCACGCCATCCCATCTCTCCTGCAGGACTGCTTCCCTGGGCCTGGCACCTATGGCCCCCAGGGGAACCCCTACGCTCTCCTGGAGGAGAGGGACAAGCGCTCTGCCAGCACACGAGGGCTGATGGACAGCAGGACAGAGAAGTGCGTCTTCCAGACAGCCATGGCACGTCCTGCTCTTTGCCCTGGGATCGTGGTTTTGGGGTGGCTGTGTTTCTCTGCTGGAAATCTCCCTTCCACCTTCCCTCTGTGCCTGCAGGGCAGTGGCTTGGGACCCGGCACCTACTCCCCATGGATCAGCACCGAGGAGCGGCTGCGACGGGCTGGCAGGCGCATCCCCTGCCAGGTCTTCTCAGGGGACAGGCTGAAGCCTGCAGGCGGCCGGCGGCGCAATGGGGAGGTGCGTAACCTGGATGGGGGGCTCTCAGTGAGCTGTGGCATTGCCACCACAATCATGTAGGACGGACAGCTGCTTTATGCCGCACCTCATCTTGAGTTTCGCTTTTTGGCTTTCTTGCATATGAGCAGCCTGGTAAGACAAATCCTTGTAGCAGGAGGGCATGCCTGTGAGCAGTGAAAGGCTCAGCTCTCACAGTGAGGGGTGTTTGGGGCGGCTGGAGTGACCTCCAGCAGCTGAGCCTCATGCTGCTCCTGTGGTCCAGCAGGGGGAAGGCACCAAGCTGCACGTTGGCACTGCCAAGGGGTTCCTGGATGAGCTGATGTCAAAGGCAAACAAGAAGAAAGGCTGCTTCAGCACACTGCCACGGAACCCGGGCTGCCCCACAGAGAGGATCTTCTGGGCCACACTCAGCCAGTGCCCGAGGGACGCGGTCAGTGGCAGTGGGGTGTTCCATTTCCATCCTGCCCAAGCTGCTGGGCCCACCTGGTGGTGTTGGGTGCCGGGCAGTGCTGTGGGGCTGCTCTTCCTGAGAGCAGACGGAAGGGTAAGAAGTTTCCTTCTGCACAGTATGTGGTGGGGCCAGGCTCATACGATCCAAAGCCCGTTGAGAGATCAGCAGACTTCAACCAGCCCCCGTTCTGGTCATCTGCCAAGAGGTTTGACAGAAAGTCCGAACGCCTCTTCATGGGGAACGAGGTGAGTGAGCACAGGGCAGCAGAGAGGGACACAGGAGCCATCAGGCTCTAAGCTTGCTCTGTCACTGTCTCTGATCCGTTGCTGGCACCCAGTGAGAGGACAAACCTCTTCCTGCAGCTGTGGGCACCCAGTGCAGAGCAGGCACTAAGATGGGCAGTGTGAGCTGGGCTGATGCTGAGCAGAGGGACAGGAGCTCAGCAGCAGCCACATCACCTCTGCCCTTCTCAATGCATGCTCAGAGAACGCTTCCCCAAAGTTTTGCTCTGCATCAGCTGTAGGCAAGGGGATGCATTTCATGGATGCGGGCAGCTAGATTACCTGCTGGTGCTAGGAGCTCCTTGTATCCTCCCAGAAAGTCATATTCTGCTACTTAAATGCCAGTTTTTTTTCTCTAGCAGCATCAGCAGCACATTGAAGATCCAATGCAGGTATGAGCCTTATTACCCCTTCCTAGAGTTGTATTCAGCTTTGCAGCTTCCCCACAGAGAACCAGAACAAAGGCTGAAGGGCTCAAAGCAGGTGGAGAAAGCTGTAGTCTTAAATAGTCCACCTTGGCTAGGAATGAGGAACAGACTACATCCCAGTGGCAAGGTTGCAATAAAGCAGCCCTTGAACTAGCAGTAGGCAACTAGGGAGTGCATTTGAGCCAGCAGAGCTTAATCAGGCCCCTCTTCTCAGTACTGTGAGATGAGAGGAGCTGCTTGTGGAGAGGACTGACTGGGCTAACACCACATAGCATGTCTTCTCCTCCCTCCCCTGCAATGCAGACCTTCTTTGGTTAAGATATTCCACGTATTGTTTTTTGCAATTGGTAACATAAAGCTGCTACCCAATTTTGCTCCACTGTCATCATCCGTGCTGCCTCTGCAGTGATGGGAAACAACATGTGACCTTCCCTTTCCAGAATCCTGTGGGTGTGGGCCGCTATAATGTCACCAGGCACGAAAAATACCCTCGGAAGATCAGATACCAGTCCCTGTACCAGAGTGACACTCAGCGGTACCTGAGCAACTTGAAGCAGGATGCCTACCTGCTGTAAGTGGCATATAACAGGGGCTAGAAGCACTTTCACACCAGCTTGCAGGAAAACCCTTCGTCTTGAGCAAATCTGGTGAGGCTGAGTATGTTACTGATAGTTTACAACTGATGTGAGAGGCTAAATAGCAGAAGAGATGATTGTGGAGTTGCAAGTGCTGGAATGGGACTGAGCAACACTTGCTGGCCCCAGAGCAGGGTCCCTCTATGAATGGTAAGTTAACAGCCTGTGAAGAAGCGAGCAGCCCTTGGTGCTTCCCTCTGTGTAAGGGCAGCGGGAGGGTTAAAATGCTGCTAGCTGCCCAGGCACTTTAAAGGTATTAAGGTGGTTGTTCTTCTACCTTGTGAAATGCAGTCTGTATGCAGAGAAGGTATTGACAAATAGCATCTGTCTGAGTTAGAGGAGGCAGCCTGGGGAAGAACCCGACAGTAGATGGGGCTCTCTCAGCTAGTTCCCTGTGTTGGCACTGGTTTGATCAATGGCCTCAAACAAAAATCACATTCTCAGACCGTGCCTTGGTTTACCCATTTGGAGAAGGAAGATAACAAGGCTCAGTTCCATTGCAAACGGCTTTGAAGTCGCTAGGGGGAAAACCCTGTGAAGTAGTTGGGAACTGTACTAATGAGAGACCTCAGGGCAGTCCTCTGCTTTCACCTTTGCTCGTGGCCAAGATTAGCAAACTGCTGTGGTGGTACTATGGGCTGACAGCTCTGCAAAAGCTGTCTTGATCTCCAGAGAGTTGTTAGAAATCCGTTTCAGCTGAATACAACGTGGCAGCTTTCAGTGGGGCAGCTACGAGTTAGCTATGCTATGATGAAGGAGAAGGCATAATGAAATCTAGCTTTCAATATCGCCGGCTTTGTTAATTTTGTAGTTCCAGTAGGAATAGAAAAAAACCTGAGCAGTGAGCAGGATGTTCAAATGCACCGAATGGCTCTATGATCAAATAGCACTAGCTCCAAAATCACTTTTCAAGCTACGGCTTTACTTTCAAGGGAATAGCCAGGCTTTTAAGAGCTCTGTTCACCTCCGTGCTCGTTAAGACTAATGAGATTAATCCAGCCAATAATTAGAGCTCACTGAATCACATCCTCTTTTCACAGTGAGCGGCTAAAGCCTGCTGCGAAAAACAAATGGAGTCATTTGATTTCTGCTCCACGTTGTCCAGATACCTGTGAAGAAAGCACTGCTGTTTTCCAAATGTAAGATGGTGCTGGACAGCCTGAATTGGCGAATAAATCGCGGACGTGCCAGCAGATGAGATGGTGTAATGCGAATACTTGCAGTGTGCTGACACGCAAGAGATAGGAAACAAGTCTTGTTCTGTGGTAATAAAACACCCTTCAGACATTCATCAGTCTAACCTGTCTGCTGACTAATTCATTATTTGGCCTTTATGAAAATGACACAGTGGAGAAGAGGATGTCAGATACCATACGCTGACCACAGGAAGGTTTGCTGGCATGCAGCACTCATTCAATATTAAGCATTTCCTTCCCCATCAGCTTGCACTACTTAAAGAACGTGCAGCTCTCTATCTGTTCTGTGCGTGGTGGCAGTTATCATGGCAAGCAGTGAATGCCCCAAGGTCCACCACAGCAACTTGAAAGGAAAGCTGGTTCTGAGAAAACAGCACCATGGCAGCTGGGAGAGGTTTGGGAACCGTCTGTGTACCTGTCCTGCTATCCTGGAGCAGTTATGTGCGAGGATCTTCATTACAAGCTATGGCACACAGCTTCACTTGAATTAACAATTCAAATACTTACAAGCAGCTGGAGGGCATTAGGGGGAATTTAGTGTCATCATTCCAAATTTTGTAGTATATTAAGGCCTAGAGGCAATGAAGAAAGTGAGATGAGCAGAAAGCTCTATCAGCTGTAACAAGTGATGGCCATAAAACTGTACCACAGGTATGCTGGTTCACTTCACGTTAACCTTTACAAAGGCTCACACCAGTGTTTAGACAGGCTGGAATAATTAAATTGAGGTGTAATTACATGTTAGTTGTGGCTGATTAGGTATGCTAATTAATCTGCAATTACTCTTTGTTGGGAGAGAGAATTGAACACAGGTAGAACTGCGGTAATTTAAAGAAATGGTGATTATTGTAATAGAAAGGCAAGCAAAGGAAAAGAGGGTCTCTGAAGGGAGCATTGGAAGAAGATGTAAAAGCTGCGACCAAGCTGCAGGAGGGCTGGAATACCTCCCTCTGAGCTTAGAGTTCGTGCAGGGGCACTTCTCAAAGAAACTGAAGATGGGGATGTGAAACTCTTCAGGCTGAAGAGGGCACTGTATCTTCATCCTCTCTTCTGTGGTTGGTCATCCAAACCAGGGGTTAGTTTTAACAGCAAGGAAAACTGAGATAGGTGCTACAGCAGTTGACGTGGATAGATAAATCCAAAATGTAGTTTTGCTCTCATGGGCCAGAAAGTCACAGGGAAACAGTGAGGGGAAAAATCAGAATAACTGGCATTATGAGGTTCTTAATGAGGCATAATGGAAGGGTTAAGGCTCAGCTGTAAGGCATATCATAGGGCAGAGATAAGAGTAGACTCATAGCCTTCAGTGGCATTCCTTCAAAGCTGTTTGCAGAGTTAGACTCCTCATTTAACAGCATTGCAATGCCTCTGGCCTTTGATCCAGGCAGCAGCTTTTCTCACTAATTGCTGACCACTTGTAACAGTACAACAAGCATGAGAAAGGCTAAACGACGCCAATAAAAATAAGGTATCATTTGTTAAAAGATGCCACTTAGAGCAGTACACCGGCTATAGTTTTATTTTAAACAGCCCATACAGCCAAAAAATAAGGACCAACAGCAACTGTGCTTGTGTGTGTGTGTGACTGGTGTGCAGTGACAGTACCAGACCACATCATACCAAGTTCGCTCATAAGTTAACGAGTGAAAAAACAAATACAGTGCATACCTAAAGATCATCAATACGTGAGAGAAACACAGCTTAAGTAAAAGTATTTGCATATTCCTCTAGCTTTTTTAGCACTGCCCTTTAAAAACGGACTAAACCAATCCTTGCTCTGCGCAGATCATCTTGCAAGCACCGGGCTAAATCACAGCTTTGCCACAGGAACAAGGAAACTGCTCGTGTGCTGCTTCCCTCGCAGGGGTGGGAGGACAGATTCCCACTCTGAGATTCAGTGCTTGCTTTCCTGTGTGCCATGAGGCCTGGAACGGATCACCGACACAGCCCTACCTCTCGCCCTGCTCTTGCATCTGTATGGGCAGCCCGTGGGCTGGGCAGCACTGCTTGCACCCTGCAGTGGCTGTGTCTCCCCTTGGCAGGCTGCTCCTGCCACCAGTTCCCTGCGCAGGACTGTAAGGGTTACCTTACTTGCACCACATTTGCCCAGCGTGCATCACTGAGGAACAGGCCAAGTTTATTCTTGTCACTGCTTTATCATTGGTTTCATCTGGACCGTAAGCATCCATCTATCAATAAATTACATCATTGGTTTAGCACTCATAAAAAAATCACAAAGCTTCTCACTGCAAACCATTTAAAGTCTTCTCTGCGTTACCCCGTAAGCAGCCCTCAAGAAATGACTCTTTCCCCTCAAGCTCAGTAACGTTCAGAGTAACAATCTGCCACACAGCTTGGATGAGACTTGGGCTTGGTTTGGAACCACGTCTCTGGCTACAGAGTCAAAACATTCCCACACTTCTACACTTGACTGCATGAAGCGTGTGACTGTGCTGTGCACCAGAAGGGGGAACTGAACAGTATTTACTATTGATCTCCTCTCCAGGTGACTGAAACAGTCCTTTTTACAAAGCCTATCAATCTAATCCAGGTAAACTGAAAAGCAAAAATGCCTCTCGAGTGAGAACCGAAGCCTGAGCATACCGAGCACCCAAAACAAGAGCTCTTCTTATCCACAGCCACTTGCTCTGACAAACCTTGTAAAAATAAAGCCTTAACTTGTGAGGGCACGCTTCCTTTTCCTGCTGGCCAGGACAGAAGGGTCTCACTGACCCATGTTCTCTTCCAACTGAGTGTTTATAAGGCACTAAAATTAAGCAAAAAAATCAAAAACAAAAGGCAAAACCCCAAAAGTCCAAATAAACAGACTCACAACAAGCAAAGCCCCAAATTAATAATTGCCTATATGAAATAGCAGCAATTTTTCCAGTAGTTGTACAAAGCCAGAGCTTTGCTATCTGGGGGCAAAACCCAACAAAATACTGTTAACCAATAAAGTAATTAAAACCTATACCCACGTAACATTTCATAATCAAAGCCAGTACAAATCTGATAGGCACAAGTAAAAAGCATTTGCTTCACACCTCAGCACTCAGCTTTGAAATGAGACCAACTGTTGGGAAGTGTGGTTGTGTGTTGAGGTACCACGCAGCTCTGCATGGCCAGAAGGATGTGGTACCATTGCTAAGCTGCCCTCCGGCTTACTGACTGGAGGCAAACGATTAATGTGACGATTCGTTCAGCTTTGGCACCTCTTTCTGTCACCTCCTTACCATTTTCGGAAGTAATTTTAAATATAGCTCTAGTTTATAGCTGGCATCACTTCAGTGTCCTCTTTTCCAGTTACTTTTCTCATGCTCGGAGCCAGGTGAGTTCACCTATGTCCAAGACAGGTCCAAGATACACAAGGTAATCAGCACTTCAGATTTCTTAAAAACAATCACTTTGAGTTTTGGGAAACTGTTCTTAAAGCATACTAGGAAATACTAAACGTAAGTTTATAAAGCATGGATTCATATCATTTAAATATCAACAAGAATGAGCTTATTTGGAGAGCAATAAAGCTTTTCTTTAAAAAGGATATACTGACTAGCTATAGTAAATTCATCTTTCCCTGATTGCTTAATTAGGCTGTTCAAGCTCAGTGCCTGGCAGCCTTGCAGATTTTGTCATACACTTCTGGAAAGGCATCCTTGCAATTCATTTGCTCCCTCAGACTGTGGTATAACGAACCATCAAACATATCCCAGAACTCCTCACGGGTCATGTAGCAATCTGCATACAGCATCTGGAAACTGAAATTAAAAATAAAAGGAAGTGAGAGATTCAGTATTAATGGTCCCACGGGGTATGAAGAAGAATTAAGAAGAAAATGGACAAGGCAAGCTCTGTAGAGCAGATGTTCAACAGAAAGAAAACCATCAAAATGCTCGTATGGATCGTGCTGGAACACTCAGCCAATAGACAGATGCAGCAGTGTTCTTTTACTTTTTAAGTTTTCTTTGGATTCCACACTGAGAATAAAACTGGAAACATGTGAGCCAATATTGTCAGATCAGGTCAAGAACATAAATGTATAGTGTAAGTGAAGCACAGTGTAACAGAACTCCATTCACAAAAATAAGTGGAATCGTTAGTTCATAGAACCACAGAATCCTTGGAGCTGGGAGGGACCTCTGAGGGCCATCTAATCCAGCTCCCCTGCAATGAACAGGTCCTAAATCGTTGTGTACCCTTCCTTACTTCCACACTGTTCTAAAATGCAGCAAGCATCAGAGCAGAGCAGTAAAACACAGTTACAAAGAGCCTGTTGTGATGATGAAACTCGGAGATAAAGCATTTATACAGTGTTCATCTTTTTTCCAGTGATGGGTGCAGAAGAGGCAGAACTTTGTTGGCAAAAAGATTAAAATTAAAAGCTTAGTTTCAAATTAATTTTAAAAGCTTAACATTAACTTTTGGTTGCTTTGCTCTCTGGCAGATCACTTCGTAGCTAAAAGACTTTTATCATCTCCGTAATACCTCAAAGCATACTCACCACTGTTACTCAGCCACGTGGGATGTAATCACTGTTAGATTGAGAAATGGGTCAAAATAGAAATGCAGATAAATTATACTGATGGCATAAAAACACCACATAGCTGTTTTTTGTTGGGGAGAAACAAGTCTGTAACTGCCTGCCTATTGATGCTACTATGGCAAATTAAGCTGTCAGGAGTCAGTGACAGATGGTATGGATCTATCTCACGCCCACTGTGGTCTTGTGTAACCAGAATCAGGCAGCAAAAAGCTCCAGCTGTGGGAAAGGCTCCCAGTGCCACGCAGGGAGCAGTCAGGGCTGGTCTCCTGCTGGGAGGAACGAGCCCAAGGATAGGGCAGAGCGTGTGCCGCTGCGATGGCAGGGAGCCCAGCAGCCCCAAGGGCAGGCGGGGAAGCTGTCCAAACTTTAACAGCCTGTGGGATTCCTGAAAGGCCTGTGGCCTGCTGCAGCCAAACAGCACTTGCTCTGCCCCTGCTCTGGGTCAGCCTTCAAACAAGCCAGCCTCCACACGCAAGGTCAGTGGTTACCTCTGGAAGGACTGAGCTACCAGCCTTGATGAGAGCGGTCACAGCGCTACACTGATACTGCATGGGACAGCAGCTGGTTTACATCCCGCCAGCACAGACCTGCTGAGGTCCTTCTGACTGCACGGACCAGGTCTGTTGTAGCAGATTGTACTCCTAGAGCAGCGTGGAGCTGAAAGGATGCACAGGTGACTTGTTTGGATGCCACCCAGCTCCCAAACACATCGCATGGACTCCCATCGGTGAGCTCGTATGTTTGTTTGGTTTTGCATTCAGTGCAATCATATTACAAAACTGCAACATCAAAATTAATAATTAAACTAACTGGTAATTATAGTTTTTAAGTTACTGTAGTATTAAATTGCTGCAGTGCAAAGTAGGTGTGATGAAACTACACAGGTTTAAGTTATATGGTACCGTCATCATTCCAAGGAGTGGGAACCTTACCCATGCACGCTTCTCACAAACTTTTCCATTTGCCTCATGGAAGCCCTGGCTTCAAATTGTTTTGTTTTGGGCTCTCCATAGGCTCCAATATCCACGTAGAGTTCTGTTTCATCCCCTTTGGGGTGGACCATACCAGGATTATTGGGCAATATGAAAGGACATATCCAAAGAGGGTATACCTGCAGAGACAAGGAAACACTTGATCAGTGATTTTTAACAGAACAATCATTTAAGCAATCTCTTAATAAAGGTGACGAAGAGTTAAGAGGACTTCTTCCCAACTTGGGATCAAATCTTACACAGCTTTCCCTTTCCAATTCTCTTGCTGCAGTTCTTAGAGCCACTTTCTAATCACCGTAACAAACAGATTGAGATGCTCAGTCAGAACACTGCAGTGTGCTCCAGGAACAACATCTCCCCATTCATACTTCAACACCCAGATGTATGTTTATTGACCTTTTACACCAGCTGAACATTATGTCTTAAAACAAATGGCCACAGTTATTTCAACTAGCACTCCGTGATTCACTGCATTTTACAAACGCATGTTCTTACATTAAGGTCAACGTGGAAGGTTTGGATGGATTTCTCAAGGCTCTTCATTGGGACCAACATGTCTTGCACAACATGGTGCTGCTCATACAGCTTTCGAATAGCTTCTCCTTGGGTGAGTTTTAACAAAGAGATTTTGGGAGGAACCATCCAGCCAAAGAGGTAGCGGAAAACAGGGTTATTGCCAAAAGGAATGATATCCTTTAAAGAGGAAAGACAAGAACAGTTTGAGTTAGGAACGTGTAACTGAACCAAAAGACAACACTTGAGAATCCTCAGAGAAATATTAAATGAGATTTTCAATAAATGTAACTGCTGATACTTTTGCTAAGCCCTTATAATGCAAATATGAACTAAGAGAGGTCTGGGCTGAATTTTGCTACTGAGCCCTTCCCTAAGCATCTTGTTATGGCAGAGGGTTTTCAGACTCGTGTAACTCACAATATTTCAACAGCCCTAAATACTTGCAGAAATGAAGTTCAGGGAACGGCAGGCTATTATCTTAAAACACCCACGAGGAGCATCTAGGAAGAGAATCTTGTAAAACTCTTGCAAGAACTGACACGCACGAGATCAGGTCTTGAATTTTGAAGCTGTAAAATTTGAAGCACTTGCTACACTGCTAACTCCTGTTTGCTTACCTCCTCCAGCAGCTGAAATTCAGAATGCAGCAGTAGGAAATTCAAAATGTAGCAATAGGAATCTTTCACAATGTCAAATAAAACTTTTGCATAATTGCACATCAGAAGAAACATGTTTATATAATTCAATTTAATGAATTAATGACATTACCTTATAATGAGTGTTCTGAGCTTAGGCAAGTTTAGGAAGGGCGCATCCTTCAGCCACAATTCCACCTTCATGTTTTTATCACTGTCTTTAGAAATCACTCAGGAGGCATAAAGGCTTAATGCTTAAATACATACTTAAGTTTTACATTCAGAAAAGCATTCAGCCATAAATTAGGAAGTTATGATACAACGCCTTGAGTGTTGCCGAGGGAAAGAAGCTACAATGTACATACACTGGGAAGGAGCAGAGCGCCTTCCCATAAATGTTACTTCAGGTTTGGACTGTCCTTACCTGGAGTTCCCAGAAAATACTACGTGTATGTCTGTGGTAATAATGTCTTGAGGGGATGTATTCAATTCCAGTCTTATTAGCTTTCAAATACTTCTCCACGTGCTTGAAGAACCACGGCTTGTAGTAGTTGCCAATTCTGTTTATCTGTAAGACAGATTCATCAGCAAATCCCAACACAGGTAACAATAACAACTTATTAGACAACAGTAAGTGCATCCCCCACATCCCTCTACAATGAAGAAACAATGTTATACCCTCTGTGACAGTTCCAGTGAGGCTGTCTCAAGAAACCTGGAGAGCCTTCATTTCTCCTCCCTGCCACATAGATGGCTTCCACTTATCTTTCCTCTCATTAAGATTTTGTCTAAATAAGGCTTTCCTCTTATGAGCAGCTTAAAAAGCCATGAATGTGGCAGAACTGGATTCCTTAAGTTCCTCTCAACCCCTCACTAATCCAGAGCTTCATCTAGGCAGAGGAGAAACATCCAAGTTGAGCAATGTGGTGAACAAACAGCGTACCCTCCTGTGCACACCTCTGGTTTGTCTTACCAATACTGGCTGTCTTTAAGAGCATGCTGGAGAAGGAGTTACTCTGAACAACTGCAATTTGAAACAGCATTGTTCTGTATATGAAAAAGGATACTTCCTCCCTAGGTACCGAAATGCAAATATAGTAGATTAAATTATTTGCTATAATAATGGAAATTAATGGGTCACTTCTCCCTAATTGAAGAGCACAGACTCTGTTGTAATTACAAAGAGCTGCGATTTAAAACATTCTGACAGATCTAACTTTTCATCCCATATTAAGAGTGTGTTCTACTCTTATGGTCCTAGTTTTATATCATCACATGGCAGTAAAGCTCAGTTAAGCTTTGGGGTATTGTTTTCGTTGGGAATAACTTTAGTTACCTTGCTTGGCTCAGCTTCATCAGTCAAGACTCCTGTCATGATGACAGCTTCCTCCAAAGAATACACAAGTCCTTCCACAAAACTGTTCTCCTTCTTCTGAGATTCCTCAGTAAACTTCTCACAGATATTCCGCAGCCCTCGCACAGGCTCATAGTGCAATTTGATGTATTTCTTGGCAGGAATCATTTGTATTTCTGCTGCAACCAGGAAACCCAGAGTACCACAAGACCAAGGCACTGCGTAAAATAGGTCTGAGTTTTCAGTCTGCAAAAAGCACGTCACACGAAATCATCTATCCACACTGATAAGTGCCAATGACATAACAAATGATAGCAAAATAACATTGTGTCTTACTGGTGAACATCTCACAAGGCTTCCATCAGCAAGGACCAGTTCGTAGGCCACGCAGGTATGTTGGAAAAGCCCATAGATATGGGATGAAGACTCAATGCCCGTTCCCATGATCAGACCACCTTATTGAGAGAGCACATAAAAGTTCCAATGAAACACACTTCAGAACGGAGGTGATTTACCAGAACAAAGCTCAACAGAGGACTTTAGGTAAGATTTACACAAAGCAATGTGTCACTGCACAGAAAGTAAATGAAATGCAGGAAATGAGCCTATTTCTTCTCATCGCACCAACCCTTACCTACAGTAAGGTCATCGAGCTCTGGCACCACAGGAATAGTCCATCCCATAGGATTCAGGTATGCAGTCAGCTGGCCCATGGTGACCAAAGGTTCCACGCGAACAACCTGCAAAGACAGAAAACTCAGTCACAAATTAAGTGTTTGGAATGAGTGGTGACAGAACGTGGCTAACTGGATCGTACCTCCATCTGTTATCAGCATTCAGAGCCCTGCTTTCCCAAAAGCAGTACTAAAAATAGTTGTAACTGCTAAGTGATTCCTCCTCTGCCTCAGTGTCTTGTTGCTCGGTGCCCAGAGCCATCAATCCTTCTGGTCTTTTAGGCTTTGGCACACAGAGCTAAGTGATTCCATATGCTGGGTTTTTTTGATAGAATGATCCAAGCCCACATTGGAAAAACTAAAATTTGGTGGGCTTACTGCAACAAAAATCCTTTGTTCTTTATGGAGCCTCGCTCCACTTCAGCTATGAATATAGTAAAGCAAAAGCTGTATATTTCAGTATTATGAGAGGCTGTGCTACCTGTCTCTCACGGTCTACTTCCAGAACATCCATCAGGTTGATCATGATGTTCTTATGGGTCTTCTTATACTTCCCAACACGCAGTGACACAGTCAGCCAGCCGGGCCGACCGGTGCACATGTATCTCCTACCACCTTCATCCTTCCACTGCCGCACCTGCAAGAGGAGACAACCAAAACTACGTCTTAGAACCATCACCAGAGGGGCCATGTTAGCACAGGACCACAGGATGCCCCGGGTTGGAGGGGATCGTGCAGCCCAGCAGCCCCAACCTCTGCCGAGGGTCTCCCACAGCCTCCCCTTCCCGGACGGGAGAGCCACAAGCAGAAGCCCAGCGGTCAGTGCTCGCCCCCAGGTCCGACCATCGGCCCCCCCAGGCCTCACCTGCTCCTGGATGTGTCGGACGCGCTGCCCGTGCAGCCGCGGAGCGCTGTGCATCCGCCGCACAGCCCATGCGCGCAGCTGGTAGTACACGTCGAAAAGGATGGAGAGAGGCATCAGGAAGAAGCAGACGAAGATCCAGCGGTGGTGCACCAGCACGGCCTCTAGCCCGCGGTGCCGCACCCACAGCAGCAGCAGAAGAAGCCCCGCGCCCAGCGACCACACCGCCGACATGGCGACCGCACCGCACCGCACCGCACCGCACCGCACCGCACCGCACCGCACCGCCGGACCCCCGCTGCACCGCGCCCGCCGCTCGCGCGCTCGCCGCCCGGCCACGCCTCCCCCCCTCGAGCCCGCGCCTCATTGGTCGCTGCCGGCCTCCGCCCTGAGGCGAGGGGAGGGGAGCGACCAATCAGAGAGCTGCGGGGAGATCGGACCAGGCGCTGAGGGCGCTGATTGGCTGAGAGGGGCCGACCCCGCTCTCCCCTCATCGCGGCCGCCGGGGTTGGGGCGGGGGCAGCACCTGGAC